>JAIUZE010007997.1:0-51099 GCA_022085475.1 Heliosperma pusillum | reverse complement strand
ACACGGCCCTCACTCACCACATACTCACTAACAACTTTTTCTTTTACAATAAATTCAACTTAAGATCAAATTATCACTTTCTTTAATCGTTCTTGAGCGTTCTTCGCGTTCTTCATTCGTTCTTCGTCGTTCTTGAGCAAAATCATCATAAAACCTTCATTTCTTAATTAAATCCGTCCTAACTTATATTTCTAGAATCTCCTCTTCGCTCTCCATCTTCAAGTACGGTTTATTTTCAATTCCGACAAAATCGTTTTCAACACTTTAATTATGGAAACTCAAGTTTTAATTCTAACAAATATTTTTCTTGTCATTTCTTATAGGGGAAGATTTTGAAGACGAGTTTGGTGACTCGTATATTTTAGGAGAAGATTAGAAGACGGGTTTCTTATTTTCTTAGTTCTTATTTTTTTGGTGCTAATTGATTTTGCTAGCTAAGGTAACAATTCCGATTTACTCGACGAAATAATGTCACATATCTTTTGTTCTTTTGTTTTTGGTTCATCTTTTGTTTTAGTTCATATTATTGTTACTTATGATTTTTAATTAGTAACATGATAGGTTGTTATTTTACTATGTTGTATGAATTTTTGGCATGTTGGTTGTTCTTGACATAGTTGGATGATTTATTTATAATCATGATTTTGTATGGATGATTATTAAATTGGTTGTTAAAATGGTTGTTGTTAATTAAAAACATGTTAGAATTTATTTGGAATGGTGGTGGTTTTGGCCGTGTGAATGGGCCGTGTTGGGTGGCTGTGAACCGGCCGGTTCAGGCCTGGTCAGACCGGTTCAGGCCGGTCCAGCCCGGTCTGGGTTGGTCCGGGGTTTGGTCTTTGGGAGTTGTGTCGATACTTGATTGTTATGTTGTTGTTTTGACGGGTTTTAAATATGTTAAAGCATGCGGGAAATATTAGGAAACGGTTTTTAGTAAAGTCGAATAAAAACCCAAAACAGCCCAAGTCAGCCCAAAACAGTCCGTGGGCCAGTTCAGGCCCGTGTCTTGGTCGGCCCAAGTCAGCCCGTGGGTCCCTCCCTTGGTCTTGTGACGGTTTTTGAGTTATTGCCATTTTATCGTGTTTTGTAATATTTAGCAAGTGGGAAATGTTCATAAGTAAAATATTTAATTAAAAAGGTTTTTCATAAAATTATTATTTCTCACATGTTAGAAATTATAATACGAGATCGTAGTTTTAAAAATTGATATCCTTTAAGTCAAGCGGAGTTTTTTCGTACGGTTTAATAATTCATCATGTTATAAGTTTTTAATAAAATACATGTAATGAATAGTGTTTATGATCAAGTCTATGTGGTAAAGACTCTGTTTCTAGCCGGTTTGACCAAACGGGTTTGATCAAACTAAGATCTAGTCAGCCCCTTTTTGACTGATGACCCGTCGCGGGACTCGGGTCGGGGATTTGTCTTCAAGTAAGGTTTTATTTAATGAATGAATGAATGAGCCTTAGTAGATATGAGGGATATGATATTTGAATATGATTTATATGCAATTAGTCACATGATAGAAAGTTTTTCCCGTGACTGTTTAATTGTATGATATATGTCGTGTTGACTAAGTACCCATAAAGAATTATGAGTATATGGCGTCTTGACCATTCTAATTCTAAATGAGTATCTTGGACCACGACATGATAGGCCTTACTATCTTTAACGAGTATATAGTTCACAGCTTGATAGCTTTTGTGTCACGGCCTGGGGGGCTTATCTCCAAGTCGGGGCATGGCTGCCTAAGAGTTCCACTTTGGGAATGGAGCCAGCTTAAGTACTAGCCATCTCTGCTTAGGGGGTCGCCTAGTAGAGTTTCTCATGTACGGTTATGTCATGGGACGGGGAATGGAATAGCTGTTGTCGCTAAGTCTGATCAGTCTAGGACTAGGATGTTTTCCTACCTTGTGGTATAGCCTCGAGTTACAGAAGTCGACTATTGACGGTGCTAAGAACTTATGCCTGTTTGTAGACGTATTGGTCTTTCATGTTTGTATGATTCTATGAGTTCTAGAAGGTGAGATGCAAGCCGGCTAGGATTGATAGAGTTTGGATTAACGGTTGTTAACTGATTCACATGATTACGTGTTGAGTAGGGTTTGAGTGTATCACGGCCATGTTTCTGAGAGGAACCTCTGAGCTAGCATACCAGCTTCCCTACCTCGAGTTATAGTTTATTATCGGTTTCACATGATAGCTTTCACATGCTAGGTTATTTGTTTGTTATCTGTTTCATAACATGAAAAGCATATCATATATGTTTAAGTTTTGTATTTTCCATATACATTGCTTTTATGTTATTCATGTTTCATTAAACTCGACAGTTCGTGGCTGGGAGGACTCGGAGTTACTCCCCACTGACTGTGGCTTCCGTGTTTATATTTAATGCGGTTGGCAGGTTTTGTGATGCATACTTGGGTACATTGACGAGCTAGCGAGCGAAGTATTTACCTTGGACCTATATTCGGTTCTTTAGGATTGTATATTATTATACACTCTTTTATTTCGTATTTATACGGGAGATATGTCTCCCGTTTTGGATATGTATTTTGTATAATATTATTTCCTTTTTGTTGAACCTTTTTATTTCAGACACCTTCGTTATGTATTCTCATCTTTTATGTATTTAAATTATTTTTTTCTTTCCGCAAATTTGAGGGTGTCACAATAGGGCGATGAAAGAACGCTACCTGCAACCACCGTGCACAATGGTTGAGAAAAAGATGTATTGGTGGTCTACACTTGCGGGAGCTATGGCAAGAATAATGTAAGACATCATTAAATATCGCAAGAGGAAGAACTTCTAGAATTTTTCTTTTTTAGAAAGACTCCTAAAATCACATAAGGTTATAACTACGGCATCTATCGTGAGTCGAGTGGTTTTATATTATATTATATTATATTATATCATAAAGAAATTTTACCAACATACCCTTACAGGTTTACACTAATATAGTTGTAACGCCTTGCGATTATACAACAAAATAAACAAATAAATTTACCCTCCAAAAAGTCGTCACAAATGTCGACATCTTACTTGGCCAAAAAATATTTACAAACTAAACCAAACCCGTTAAATCCAAAATCACGCACAAAACTGTACAAAAAGAAAAAAAAACTGAGAATTAAGATTTGTGAAATGGATTGAAATGCAAAACCAAAGTCCAACAAGCTAATGGAAGCAAAATGGATCATGGAAGGAGAATGACAAGCCAAACATGAAGATTTGTGAAATGGATTGAAATGCAAAACCAAAAATGAAGCCCAAAGCAAGGAGTCCAAAACTCAAGCATAGGATACTCCTTTAGATGCTCAAGGACACCCTAAACTATGCAATTAACCGGAGAATTAAGGTGTTTAAAGGCATAGCTTAGGATTCCTTAAGCATTAAATGGAGAAATTAAGTTAATATACCCGGATCAAGGAGGCCCCGATCGGGGTTCCCAGGCCCCGATCGGGGTTTGGCTTCTGTGATCACAACTGTTTCAAGTCCTTCTCCCTATATAAAGGAGAGGGACTTCGACACTTAGGGATATCTTTTTACATCTTTTCACATATCTTTCATAGCTTTTCTCATATTTCCCTTAGCTTAAGCACACAAGTTTTTCTTAGTTTCATAATTAGTTAAACATTTAGTTATTACTTTGTCAAACATTTGGTTACATTTTGAAGTTGTATTGCAATCTTTCCATTCAAGCATTTGGGTTATTTGTTCTTCATTTCCAAGTTATATTTCTCTATTACGGTAATCCTAATTCTAGTTTTATGTTAGTATTCATTTCCGTCATTTACCTTACGAATCATTTAGTTAATCGTAACATTAGTTAATCATAGTTTCATTGTTTTCTACATTAGAATTGTTAGTTTCATTTACTTAGTGTAGCACATTTTATTAACAAGTTGTTTTCCTTTATAATTTCATATTCATCATGCTTATTATATCAAATAGTATTAGTTTAATTATCAATATGAGTGAGTAGTTTCATTTGTCTAGGGATTAAGGAAGTCATGCATAATTAGTAAGTTGTAAATGTTAAAATAAGGATGAACTAATATTGATAAATTGTTTCTATCACATGCTTGTATTGTTTTATTAATCTTTGTTATTTGGCCAATTGCATTGATTAAATTTGTTAATTCATTCTACAAGTCGAGAGGCACGGAATCGGATTAGACTAAGCATGTGTAGTAGGACGACTCTAGTTATAACGAAAGTTCTCTAGGACTCGACCTAAGGTTGACACTAATATCGAGAGATGGGTGTCTTTAGCCTAAACAATTAACAATATTAAGAATTCCTATGTTTAACATGAGCATTTACGTATTTGCATGAGTGACCTGACTCCCCTAGACTCTTTTAATATTATTGAATTTACATCATAGTTACCTAAACATCAAACCAAACCAAACCATTAAACCGACTTTGATAGTAGTCCATTCATAGCATTTCATAACGAAATTCCCGTCTCCTTGTGTTCGACCCCTCGTACTACATTTATTTGTGTCTAGGGAAATTTATCTTTGCATAGGTGTGCGATATATCCTATCAACAGCTCGCACCCCAATCAACCCCACTCCCCCTCCTTAAAGCCCAAGCGAAAATCAAAGAAAAGGACAAAAAGGTTGAACTCTCGCCCGAGGTTTCGGGCCTTAATCAACAATACCCACGCTTCAACGAGCATGTACCCTTAATGCCTAAGCGAAATTAACCATCCCAAGTACAAGGCCTAAAACTCTCGCCATAGGGCTCGCGTCTCAATCAGTTTTTGCAACACATTCCACGCCTCTTTTAGTGGCCAACTAAAAACCTATTTCAAATGCCTATAAATACACACCCTTGCACAATTAATTACACACCATTTCAAGGCACATGAGTGTCCACCCTTCTCTTCTCTCTTTTCCTTCTAGACTCGGCTAGCTAGCCAACAATAGACATGTGTTATCGAACACACCGCTTTGATAATTTTGAGCCTTACTCATGTTTGGTACCGATGTTGTGCATTAAATCACTTGACCCCCCCACAGTTTTTAAAATAAATTTTATCTACACTCCTTATAAGTTTGATAAACCGAGTTTTCACCTTACGATAACGTTCTTGGTCGACTACTCGTTAACGACGTCAAAGATGTAAGTCTGAGGGTGTAATTTTTCGCTTTCTTTTGTATTTATCTTTATCCTTTTATATAATGAAACTGATGTAAAAGAAGCATAATACAGCCTTAAACAGGACATTAAATGGACCAAATTTGATTTCTTGTTAGACCAAGAGGCTGGGTTATCTTTCTGATAACCCCGCGCCCGAATAGAGGGTGGCCGAGGCCCTTGCGCCTCCATAAGCCCCTTTTAGCATAACCGAATCATATCATATTTGCTCTCATTTCCTCCGTCTTCTTTTAATTTTTTTATACTCCACTTCTTTTTATACTTTTTATGATTATTACAAATCGTTTTTAGTCATGATCAATCTCGCCCTTGTTGGTTTGTCAGTTACCATGTCAATCAAGCTATATTCCGGCGATACGTTGACTAACACAAATAATCATCTAGGTAGCACGAAAACGGACACGGACACGTGATACGGCATCTCGTGAAATTTAGGACACGGGACATGACATTTAAATTTAATAAAATATATATTTTATAGTTATAAATAACGTACGATTTTATTTTTATATTGGTATTTGATATTAAAGGTAATAATTGAAGTTAAAATTTGACTTTGACTATATTCTCATTTCGCACCCAACTCATCTTCTAATTAATCTCTTTTAATCTTTCAACCTCTCGTTCCTTATTTATAGGTGTTCGTGTGTCCGACACGGGACGGCTAGTTAGGAGGAGTGTCCGTGCTACCTAGAATAATCATTATTAGTCTTGTTCTAATTTTCATTTTAATTATTTTCTTTCCTTCCTTTTATTATTATAATAAAAAGCTTGCAATCTTATTCATCAAACTTTCCTTGTCAATTTCATATAATTTGGACGATTACAGAAGAAATAGCATACGCCCAAGTTCGTGCAAGTGACATCCAAGATTACAAATTTCGACTATATTTCTTTCAACGGTAAAAGTTTACTGTTTTTCGAACTCATGAGCGAGAATTATAAACGGTCAGAGTTTTTTTTGTCAAAAAAGGGGACACCTTATAAAAGCGGCTGGTAAACATCGACGACGTTTTAGGAAACATCGACGACGTTTTCATTAAGAAAGACGAAATTGCCCTTATTCACTTATACTCTCTATCTCTCTTCTCTCTTTCTTCTCTAATTCTCCTAAAATCAAAAACAAGTAAATTGAACTAAAAAAATTAAAATCTTACAACAACAACAATTTTACTAAATCCAACGACGACAATTTCCCTAAATCGATTATCATGGCGGACGAACACTCTTCGGTATGTTCACATATTAATCAAATTTTACGTTTGTCAATTTTTTTTCCCAGAATCCGTTAATTGTTTGTTTATACTTATCTAACTTAATTGATTTACGTAACGTCTTAGTTAGTTAAAATTCAATTGCGGTTTTTTTAAAAAAAATTAGGAAATAATACCATGGTCAGACGAAGAACTGGATGTCATGGACCATGGCCAGACATCCATTTCCAACGTCTGGCCATTGAAACTTGGGTTTTTTGTCTGACCATGGTGAGATGATATCGTTTTTTTATAACCCCGATTAATAACATTTTACGTATGTAGATCATGATTTACTAATATGTTAATTATTTAATGTCTAATTAGCGCCGTATTTGCATTGAACAGGACTCGTTTGAGGAATTTAGGAATAATAACACCGATTACAATCCGTTTTTTGATACGACGTTAGATTTTGTTACCCGCGATGATGCCTTTAATTGGGCGATTAGGATTGCAATGGATCATGGTTTTGCTTTGGTTAAAGCAAATAATGGGCCGAAAAACAGAAGAAAAGACGGGTTGTTGGCATCTTACTTTAGATGTTCAAGGTATGGTAGACCTCCTCCAATTGATGATCCTGAGAAGCGTCGTAGGTCGAATAAGTGTGGATGCACTTTCCGTATCCGAGCCGTGCAGAACTACCCTCGGCAAGGTGACGATAACGGTGCAGTTTGGAACATAATCACTGCCGAGGGTAAAAGGTTTCACAATCACGAGGAAGTGGTTTACAAGGATGGTGATCGTCATTTTGCGGCTTTGGATGACGAGGAGAAAGCGTATGTGAGGCAACAGGTTAAGGCCGGTGTGCTTCCAAAAGACATAAAAAACGCTCTTCACCAAAGAACGCCGGCTAAACCACAACCGTCAAATAATCAGATATATAACGAGACAAAAAAACTGAGGCGGGAATTTAGGGGTGGAAGGAACACGGCACAACAAATGTTTGCTCTTGCGGTTGAAGCACATTATTTGCTGTGGCATGAGAGTGATCCCGAGACACGACAGATCTCTCATATATTCATGGCACATCCCGTAGCCGTGCAGCTTTTCCGAGCCTATCATTATGTTGTGCTCATTGATTCGACTTACAAGACAAACACCTACAAGAATCCACTGGTTGAGATTGTTGGTGTTACCCCGACCGGGAATTCGTTCCTAATTGGTTGTGCACTTGTTCCTACGGAGTCCGAGGATTCCTACACGTGGATTTTGAGGCGGTTGTCGGACATTCTTGCACCTGTCTTTGTTTCCCCTACCGTCTTCGTCACCGACCGGGAGTTGGGTTTGATCGCCGCTCTTAGGGAGGTGTTTCCCGGTTCTAGTCATTTATTGTGTCGGTGGCACGTGAACCGCGCCATCAATGCCAAAACCCTGAACATCTACAAGACCGAGTGGTATAGAGATCTTGTCTACTATAATCCAGAAGCGGGTTGGGTACGGGTTATTGATGCATTAACCGTGGAAGAGTTTGAAAGAGCATGGGAGTGTTTTCGTGTCAAGTGGGTTCCCTTAGGGAACTATGTTTTGAGCACTTGGGCGATGCACAAGGAGAAGTTTGTGCGATGTTATACAAACGATGTCCTACATTTCGGTAACACGTCTACTTCCCGTGTCGAGTCGGCTCATTCTCTACTGAAGTCATGGTTGAAAAGTGCAAATTTGACACTTGATAGTATGTGGTCGAAGATGAATGACATGCTTGAAAGTCAACACTCGGAGATTAGAAAGGCACTTGAGGATTCAAGGAGTCGGCCTCGTATAACTAGTCGTTTGTTCTCATTGTTGCTAGGGGTCGTGTCGACGAATGCAATAGGATTAATGGAGGAGGAGCTTCAGAGAGGTCTTGGTCTTGGTGTCGGGTTAGAGGTGGGATGTGGACATGTGCTTGAGACAACTCATGGACTACCTTGTGCATGCAAATTGGTTGATTTGAGTAGGAGAGGTAGGAGGGTCCATGTTGAGGATGTTCACGTTTTTTGGAAGACCTTGGTATTTGATAGTGTTGATCAAATGCCGAGAACCGATGATGATGAGTTTGATGGGTTAGTAGTGGAAGCTAGAAACAGTGACCCGGTTCGCCGTAGGTTGGTATTCGAGAAGATGCGTGACGTCCTACATCCGGAGGACGAGGAAGTTTTGCCACCTCCTATTAATGAGAACCCGAAAGGCCGTCCTAAAAACTCCACGGCTAGGAACAAGTCGTATTTCGAGCATAGTCAAAGGAAATATGGGACACCTAGCACCGATAGATTTACTGCTCGTACTCACTTATTTGGGGACTTTCCTCCAGGACCACCTTGTGCTCAGTTAGAAAGAAACTACACCATCGGCCTTATCTCAACTTGGGCTAAACGATACAGCGTACCAGAGGTGCTTTGGGGCCAGTTCGATGGTTGGGTAGATGTCGGTGACGATGGTCACTGTGGTTTCCGGGTTATATCACATGCCCAACGGGGGCAAGAGGGCGACTACCTTCAGATGAGGATGTGGTGTGGCCGAGAGATTAGGAGCGACGATGTCTACAAGAACTTGTTCGGTACTCATCCATCCTCTACGACTGGTTTGACAGGCTTTGAGACCACATTGAGGCGTGTCGAGTTCTATCTTGAGATCCCATGCGGTCTGGAGCATTGGATGTGTGGCGACCACTTACTTTTATTTGCAACCACCTTCAACTGTACTATTTGTGTCATCGGTCATTTCCGCCGCGACAATGGTGAGAAAATTTGGGTCGGTAGTTGTGAGACAATTTTACCACTTAGGGCTTTGGTTCCAGGCCAAAAACCCTTTGGTGTTATGTGGATTGTAAACTACCACAGTCATTGGATGCGGTTGCATTCAAGTGGGCCGCAAGAGGATGTTGCCATGCCACCACTAGCTCCCGCTTGGCGGACTTATAGACACGAAAGTGTCAGTCTTCTCGATACTTTGTACCAAAGAAGTATCGAGAACTGGAACGCTTGCATCGGATCCACCACGGGAAGAAGTCGGAGAAGAAGAAATGAAAGCACCGATGATTAAGTTGCACGGAAATTGAGCTTTGGTTAAGCACTTTATTAATATGTTCAAAATGTAATTGTATATTTGATGAATATTTATGTAATGTTTGTTTTTTTTAATCTAAATTTATTTTGGGTTAAATATAATTGACGTTGACTATACTCGAATAAAGCTGACATACATTAATAAAGTGGATACATAAAGCTGACATAAATTAAAGTCTTAAAATTACATTACATAGAAGAAACGATAAGGTATGGATATGGAAATGGAAATGGCAGCAGAGAAGCACATCGAAGAAATAAGAAAGAAGAAAGAAATTGACTGCAAATCAATAAGGTATGTTAACTTTGAAGCAATTTGCAGTCAATTTCTTTCTTATTTCTTATTTCTTCGATGTGCTTCTCTGCTGCCATTTCCATTTCCATATCCATACCTTATTGATTTGCCAAATGTTTCTTCCTTTGATTTTTAACCTCTACTTTCTTCTACTTATAAATTTGCAGTCAATTTAATTAGACTAATCAGTGGAGTAATCTGTGGATGAATATTCCTTTGGCTTGAATAACTCTTCCTCCATGTATCCGGTATAAATGTGGTATATAAAAATTGACTCGATCGGGCCATGGAATATCTGACCATCACCCTGGTAACCCTCCATCAGCTGATGCAGTGTCATGGACGGAATGATGGGGCACATCTTTTGAAAAACTGGATCAGCTCCGCCTCGATCCTCTTTAGTTCATCCCTTTTCAGAAGGACTGATTCTAAAGAACAACATAAAATGATAACAAATGATGATTAAAAACGAACAAATGAAAATGATAAGAAATGATATTATTAAGGTATGAAATTAAAGTTGACAGAAATTTTACCTTTTGTTATATTCATTTCAGGAATATGAGGGTAATTTGTCTTATAGGGAATACCCATCATTTGTGGTAGTGATACGAGATTAGGTTCATAACGGTTCATGAAATCCCAAATGATATTATTATTAAACACGATTAGTAAACGGCGAAATATGGAAGGAAACTCATTAACAATTTCATCAATTCTATTTTGTATGAAATTAACCTCTTCAACATCGTTCATAGGCATGATGGTAGATGAGATTTTAGAGAGATAGTAGATGAGATAGTCAGTTGTGTGAAAAATGATGGTGGAGTGAGCTCCTTAAATAGAGGTGAGGCTTGGGATTGGGTCCGAAAATGATGTGACAACTCAACTGACGACTTTAATAAATATCTGAGCATGATGTGACAACTCAATTGACGACTTTAATAAAGTTCTGAACTTGATGTGACAACTCAACTGACGACTTTAATAAAGTTCTGAACATGATGTGACAACTCAACTGACAACTTTAATCATTAATTAAAAAATGATAAATATTACAACGATTTTTTGCAGAACCAACACTTAATCAGCGTTAAATTAACACTTAATCAGTTGAATATCCTTCGGATGAAGAACCATTAGGCCTATAAAACTCCTCCTCTTCGTGAGTTACATACATTTCAAAGGTTTTAAGACTCTGAAATGGCCCCACGAACATCCGGCCGTCCCCTTCACATAGAGAGTGTAAGGTCCTATATGGGACAACTGTCAAACACCTCTTAAACATTTCAACTATCTCCAACCTCACTTTCTCCCACTCACATCGCTTCAAGATGACAGTTTCTGAAAATACAAAAATTAAACTTCATAATAATTTCTGCAAAAAAATTTTGATTAGAAAAATTAGACAATAGATTAAAAGTAACCATACCTTCTGTTACGTTCCTAGATGAATGGAAGGGTTGTTGAGACCGTAAATAGGTTCATGCATTAGTTGAATCGAAGATAGGGGAGGATTGCCACGACTAATGAAATTATTAAGTACATGATTATTCAACACAATCATAAGGCGGTCGAATAGTAAGGGAAACTCGTTAACTATCTCGTTAATTTTATTTTGATAATAATTCACTAGTTGTATGTTAGTCATCACCATGATTAAAGTGTAGGATAAGAGGAGTAATATATTTTAAGAGTAGAGAGAAGATAGTGAGTTGTGTGGAAATAATTTGTTGGGTAAAGGGTTTAAATAGAGAAAATTTTAGGGTTTTCATGTTGTGCCCAATACAACAATAATATAAATAAAAGTAAATAAATCAACAAACCAATAAAAACAAATAACTAAATAAATAAAAGATTAGTCAATACTACATAAAAACCAAATAAAACAAATACGATGCATAAATATCCGGTACTAGTAACCCTGATCATGGGTGTCGTAGTACATGCTCATCTGACTAAACAAAATATCTAACTGCTGCTGCTGCATCTCCGGAGTAGGTAAACGATAGACATCTGAGAACTGCCGACTAAGTGCAAGGGCTACCTCTGGCTCAGCGTGAAAAGGTGGACGCATAAAATCAAGACGATCCGAAGGTGGAAAAAAGAATCGGTGAGAAATATCATCGTACCATCTCTCATAGTCTCGAGATACCTCGAAAGACATCGTAGCTCGTCGAGACCGACTCTTGAAGTTCACCAAGGAAGTCTCGTGGCCCCACATCGTATCGGGCTCCTGGCCAAACTCCACAGTATAACCGTTCTTCGCTGGACGGTACACGGTACATGGGATAGGCATAGGCATCGGGATAGTCTGAATGTACCCAAACTGGCGCATACACCGATCAGGCTGATACGGCTCAACAATGGACTGAAATCGAATATAGCCGGAATAGCGACAATATCTCGAAGAACTCGGCATACGCGTCCAATAAGGCGTCCATCTGACATGCTCCCTGCAAAGCCCGTCCAACCTAACACGCCACATCTGAAAATGGTCAGGGTCGCCCTTAAACGAGGAACGTGCCTCCAAGCATTGACCCATGGCCTACCCTCCAAATAATCTCCCCCGTGTGGCCGACACTGGGGGAAGTACTCGTAAATCCAGGCCTGCAATAAGGGCAGACACCCACTAACACCGCGCGCCTCCCGTCGCGATGCCATGCCTAGCTGCCGGTACAGATATGCCAAACAAGCGGCACCCCAAGCATACTCTCCAACCTGCTGCAGATCATCAAGCAAGGGTAACAACTGAGCTGACACCCTATCACCAGACTTGTCCACAAACAAAGTCTGTCCCAACAACAACAACAAATAAGCACGGAGGGAGTCATGGTCGTTCCCTTCCTTGATATGGGCCCTCAAAGATGAAACCAACAAGCCACCACCCTTATATAACGGTGGTGCCACCGCGCCGGGAGGTATGCCAAAAAACTGTGCCACATCCATCTTCAACCCCAACTCCTCCCTCGAAGAACCGGCAGCAGAGGTACCCATCACAAACACCCTCGTACCAGTAGGCCGAATCCCAAGAATCTGCTCCACATCGTGAAGCGTAATGGTGATCTCCCCGAAAGGCATATGAAATGTGTTGGTATCCGGCTGCCACCTCTCTATGAAAGCGGTCAGAAGGTTTTCATCCAAAGCTGTCGTGCAGCACATCGTCAACCCAGTCAACCCAGTCAGCTGAAACCTCATAACAACCTCAGCCGGCACCTCCATCTTCCCTAACCCATCCACATAACTCAGCCTCTCGTAGCACTTAATAAAGGACCTAGCCGCCTCGGTCTCGGTCCAACTACTATATGCCACATGCCCACCAAAACTCCGTAACACCGAAATGTTACGGGGCCCACCAGAAACTGGTGCTCTAAGGAGCCAATCACTGTCGCTGCGCGGCTTCTTCCGCGACTCCCTCTACGAACCATCCTCCAACCTAGAATAGCTGCCAAAGGAGTCCCGGGCTAACCTCTGAGACAACGGTAACTCCGATCTCGAAAAAGGTACGGACCGCTAAACAATATTCGCCTCGCCCTCCGACTCCTCGTCCACCAAACCCTCGTCAACAATATCATCTTCCCTGTAAACGTCGTCCCCTTCCTCGAAACCCTGATCAATCTGAGGAACACTACCTCCTACCTCCTCCGACCTCTCCCTCTCAGAAATACCGTTACTAACGGGATTAGATCTACTACACCGAAAAACAACACGACGCTTTGAAGCCGTGACTCTACGGTTAACCGTACGATCTTCGGGAACCATAACGCTCTTTCCTCGATCTCCCATCTGCATTAGACAATTTAGAACATTAAAATAAGCGTTAAAAATATTCCTAAATCATATTATCACCGAACAAATTAATTTAATCAACTTAATTAACAAATTATAAAAATATTTCAAAGAAACCATGGACGGACTTTTAAACAAAAAATTCAAACCATGGTTGGACGAAAATTTTGGACGTCCAACCATGGTTGGACGAAAAATCTGGACGTTCAACCATGGTTGGACGAAAATTTCACACGCCCAACCATGGTTGGACGAAAAAAAATTTCGTCCAACCATGGAGGGATTTGGGGGAAAAAAAATTTCCCCCATTGTTGGACGTTCAAATCACATGTCCAACCATGGGGGAAATTTTTTTTCCCCCAAATCCCACCATGGTTGGATGAAGAACTCCGAAAAAAATCGATACTTTGTTTCTTTATACAAATTATTACCACAAATTAAACAACAACAAACAACAAATTACTAACAACAAACAAAAAAAATCTAAACAACTATAAGATTTTACAACAAATCTAACAAGAAAACAAACAAAAATCTTTAAGAGAATTAAAAACTAAGAACAAACAAATTACTAATTAAACCAAAAACAATCTAATACAAACCAATTACAAATTAAACCAAGAACAATCTAATAACTACAAGTTTAATTAAAACAAAAACTAACAACAAACAAATTAAACCAAATTTAACAAAAAAACTAGCAACAATATAACTAGATCTACAAAATTTTTTTAAAAAAAAAAGGAAGAAGAAGACTTACCGGCGCTGGCTGGCGGCAGGCGGCAAGGCGGGACGGCAGGCGCAGGGGTAGGGCCGGTGGCGGCGGTGGTGGCGGTGGGGTGAGGGAGGGGGTGAGTGTTTTAGTGGATTTTCAAACTTTGGGAGAAAATTTGTTTAGAGAGAAATGCTAAGGGCATGTGACGTCTTTTTTATGAAAAACGTCGTCGATATTTTCTAAAACGTCGTCGATGTTTTACAATCCGGCTTATAAAATGTAAAAGTTGGGAGGTGTAATTGAGAAAATCTCTTTTTTCTTTTTTATAAAATTATTTAAATTTTTTTTTTCCAGTTTATTTTTTTCCGTTTTATTAAATTACTGTGCAGAAGAACGCAAGGTGGAAGTAAAAACTAAAAAGCACGTGAAGTTTAACAGTTAAAGCAGAGTATTTCACCATTGTTGTCTGAAACTCCCATACTCAAAAAATGCAAGGAGGATCCTCCGGCATTGGTTATGGTCTCAAGTACCAGGTAAGTTTCATCTCCAAAACCCTAATTTTGAAATAATTTCCTTCATTTTCACTATTAACTCAACTTCATCATCCAAGATTTCCTCAATCTTATTCATTCATTCATTAATATCATACAGGCTAGATGTATCGCCGATGTTAAAGCCGACACCGATCACACCAGCTTCATCGCCGGTACTCTCAGTCTTAAAGAAGAAAACGAGGTCTCTAGTTAATCTTCATTTTGCAATTTCAATTTCATTTTATTTCTTTTAGCGGATTTTAGGGGGAAATGTTGGTAATGAATTTGTTAGGGTTTTGATTAGGTGCATTTGATTCGACTTGCTGATCGCGGATATGAGCTAATTCAGCTAGCTTTATGATCACGCTAATTGAATTTGATCTAATTTACTGTATTATTTATCGAGATCTTTTCAGTGAATTTTTGGGAAAAATAGATTATTTGATTGGTGAGGGTTCTAATTATCTGCATCTGATTCGGCTTGCTAATCGCGGATATGAGCTAATTCGGCTAGGTTTATGATCACGCAAATTGAATTTGATCTAATTTACTGTATTACATTGATCGAGATCTTTTCAGTGGATATTTGGGGAAAATGGATTATTTGATTTGTGAGGGTTCTGATTAGGTGCATTTGATTCGGCTTGCTAATGGGGGAACTGAGCTGATATGTGAAGGGTTGTTCTCTCATCCGAATGAGATCTGGGACCTCGCTTCTTGCCCTTTTGATCAGCGCATTTTCTCCACTGTTTTTTTCAATGGTATTCTTTTGATATTTCTCGTTTTTTTATCAGCATTTATTAAATTTCGTGTTGATGTGGCACAAATGCGGTACTAGAGTATCGTGTTGTGATCATTTTAGATGTAGATGTCTTAGGTCTAAATGCACATTGTTGTGACCTTGTAATTCGGTATAGCAACATTTAGTAGTTTAGTTATTTGACTGCGGTGTTTCTTTGATGTATGTTTTAGTAATCCAATGACGGTTGATAGTAATAGTCTTTATGTGCTTATATCAGCTTATGATCTTCGTATGGAACACTTACATATAGATTTTATTGTATATAAAAGTTGGTGTATCCGAACACATTGTCATGATTTTATGGGTGTTGAATTGTAGGGCAGCCTCAAGTTAATATTTAAAAATAGTGCACTTTAGTAAAAAAATCTTTTAACCATATTTCAAAATTGATGGGCCTTTGTTGTGAACTTGTGATATATTGGACTGTTATTGTAAGATAGTCACTAAGTGTTTATACTAAGCTCTCGCTTTGATAAGAGCATTTAGTTTTTCATTTTTGGTTGAGACTTTGCTAGATGGTGGGAGTGATGAGTGGCAAAGCTGGTCTATTAGTTTGTCTATGTGTACATCTATAGGTGGCAATCGGGTCAATCAGGTCGGTTACGGGTCGGGTTCAGGCAATTCGGGTCATGTCGGGTTTGGTCGGGTCAAGTTGCTTATTCAGGTCGAGTCAGGTTCGGGTTGAGTCGCTTACGGGTCAGGTTAATCGGGTCAATAACTACAACAGGTCGGTTCAGTTTCAGATCGGTTGACTAATAAGTCGGGATATATCAGGTCAATATGCTTGATTATGCTTGATCAGGTCGAGACCGGTTTGGTTTCGGGTTACTGATGGGTCGAGTATTTTATATTGTCGTCTTAAATTTGAAAATTAATCGGGTCAATGATCGGGTCGTTATGTTAAAATATCACTTTTGAACTTATGAATAGGCTCTATTAGATTTTAAAAAGGCTCTATTAGAATGGTGTATTTGAGATTTGCAGAAGGACAAGCCTTCCTACTTCTTTAGTGGACGACTTCCTCTTCCTCTTGCTCCGGTTCTAGTAATGCGTCTTTCGAATCCAACGAACTGAGGAAAAGGAAGGGGAGAGAGTCCGAGCCCACTCCGATCTCGACACCCCAGATGTCAAAGCGCCGGCTTGTCCAATATTGGCATTCCCAGGGAGTTGGTTTTAAGATCATAATTAATAACCGAGGTCGGATTGTATGGTCATAACTCATAACTCATAACTCTTTCTTCCCTTTATTGTTTTCAATGAAGCCAAAACTAAACACTCTTTTCCTCACAAAGCGTTAATTTAAAATTTTCTACGGGTTTGTGGGTGAATCGGGTTTCGGCGGGTTGGGTCGAGTCACAAGTCGGTTCGGGTCATATCATTTCAGGTTCTATCGGTTTATCGGTTAACCTTCGGGTCGGTTCAGGTCGGTTTCAGTTCAACAAATTTACGGGTTCTATCAGGTCGGTTTTCAGATAAGTCAGGTCGGTTCTTCGGGTCGGGTCTCCTTTTGCCAGCTCTATGTACATCAGGAAGAATGGTAAGTGGATTAAGTTTTAGGATGCTTGTTCTCAGATACAGTATGTTGTATAGTCCAAACTAGCTTATCAAGAAAGATGAAATTTTGGGCTGTTTAGGAATTGATCCTTATAGGTAGTCGTGGTGCTGTAGGACCTCTACTGTTGATTTCATAGAGTATCGGAGCGACATAGCTCCCTTGTGTTCTTTAGTTCTTGACTTTAGGCAGCTTTTGTCTTTGCTTGCCCTTTTCTCAGTTCCTCCCTTTTTGTGTCCGGTAAAATTACCTAACCTTTTAGTAGTTGTCATGGTTTTGTTTCGTATAGTATTTCCCTTGTTTTATTTCCTTAGGACCCGTTGACCAAGACATTTGTTTTATACCTACAGAGACCTTTAATGCGTGCTTTGTTCACACATATGCAAATTTCTCTTTGTTCTTTCCTGGGCTCATGTCACTTGTACGGTTGTTAATGTTCATTTGCACTACATCAATGAAGGTGAATCATATGGAGCTGCAATATGGCAGATTCCTGAACTTTATGGCCAATTAAATTCTCCTCAGTTGGAAAAGATAGCTGCTCTTGATGCTCATAGTAGTAAAATCAGAAGGTGAGCTGTATGGTTTCTGAGTTATGTTTTTTGTCTTGTTGCATTCATTTTCAGTTTTATGTCAACTCCGCTAGTCTTTTACTTCATGCTATGTTTGGGTATTAGAACCGGAGGTAAAGGGAAGGGAAACGGAAGGAAGGGAGGTGAAGGGAGAAAAGAGTACTCTTATGATAGAGGGAAGGGTGGAGGGGGGGGGTTTCGAATTTTTTGTATCTCCAGAGAAAATGTATAGGGTAGAGAAATTACGGTTGCCTAATTCCATAGTGTGTGATATATATACATACTTTGAGCAAGAACCAGGGTAGAATATGCTCGAACCTGTTTGGAGACTGGCAGGGGTATAATTAGGAATGTCTTTGGTATGAAATTAGGGTAGCCATGGGGCGGGGGTGGATATAGGCTCCCCTGCACTCGTACCCACAAAAAAAAACTCGTACTCATACCCGCCCCCCCAAAAATGGCCGGTAGAAGTTTCCAAAACCACACCCGCGACAACGGGCAGAAATATAGAACCGTACCCTGCTCCACTTACCCATTAATCCCTTCACCATAATTTTACTCGATATTTTTTTTTTCAGAGTTGGTTTAGTTACTGCTAATTTCCTTTTTTTTTTTAAATTGAACTTCATAAGCTTAGATTTTCAACAAGAAGCTTATCAAAGTTGTAATAGAATAATCACAATTAACATTATATCTTACTTACAACAAAATAAGATTTATAATATCGTCATAATACTATTAATTCTTTTTTAATGATTTGCTGGTAGGCGGGTATGAAGTGGGCAAGATGCAAAATCTACCCCCGCCCCACTACCCATGGCGGGTACAATTTTCGTACCCACACCCGCCCCACCACCCGCCAAAACTCTATCCATACCCGCCTCAACTGAGGCGGGTGCGGTGCGGTATCCACTTGTACCCGCCCCATTAACATCCCTTGGTATGATTCACTCTCCATCACTTTAATCATCATCGTTAGAAAAAGAAGACCATTGTACGTAATATTGAGGAATAAGGTATGTCTTTTCCGTTGTCTTTTCAGCTTAGTGCACAGGCATGTTCTTCGTCAAAAGCTAAGCTATCATCGTACTTTTATCGTCAGATAAGAGAACTTTCCAGCCTCCCTTCCCCCATTCTTATCATTTATTGCCCAAATAATTGATTTTGAACCACTCTCAATTCGGCTAAATTTAAGTATAGCTCAAGTGTTATATTCTAGTATCTGATGCTTTAGGCAGCATACTCTTTTCCCTCATGTTGCAAAACAGGTTTATATCTATTTCATTTTACCTATGGAATGACACTGTAACCTGCTTTTTGCTTCCGCCATCTTTCTGACCATGGTGGTATATGCTAACTCTATCTATCATGTTAATGTGGAATGCTTTTCATTCTGTTGTGCAGTGTTCTCTGGTGGCCTAGCGGGAGACATGATAAATTAATTAGTGTTGATGACCAGAATTTGTTTCTTTGGAGTTTGGACTCTTCTAAGAAAACGGCACAGGTATTTGTTTCCAGCGTGTAACTATATTCCCTAAGTTGTCAGCATTAATGACGCTCTGATAAGTGTACCTTCAATAATATCTTATTTGTTTAGTTTA
This sequence comes from Heliosperma pusillum, assembly GCA_022085475.1. Taxonomy (NCBI): domain Eukaryota; kingdom Viridiplantae; phylum Streptophyta; class Magnoliopsida; order Caryophyllales; family Caryophyllaceae; genus Heliosperma; species Heliosperma pusillum. The sequence goes on along the minus strand of JAIUZE010007997.1, from coordinate 31,770 downwards.
TTTTCACCCGTGTTAGTGCTACAACATCCAAGATATGAGTGAATGTTAAGGAAATGGGTGGAGGCTTTAACAGAATGAGAGGAACATTTTTCTCTTTCAATTTTGGGGCCGTGGGAGATTGATCATTTATAACGGATTCCCTTCTCTGTTTTTGTCTCCTAGTCCCAAAGTGGGTTCTATTTCTCCTTGCAGAATTTACGGGGCTGAAATGTAGTGTTTGTCTAACGCTTTTTATATATTCAAATAATTCAATAAGAGTCAGAGTACCCAGCGTTTGTTGACAGACCATTCATCCTAACTGCAAGTCTCGGGCCGGCAAAGGGATTTCTTACTTGTGCTAAAATCTGTTTTCCATACGACATTAGTAATTGTCTAAGTGCTTCTTTCAGAACTTCTGTAGTATTTCATGGGTACTTCACCCGTTTAAACACAGAGAAATATCCCCACAGTCTTCTGGATTCCTGAGCTCATGCTTTCACTTGGTGAAACACAAACATGGAATGAACTTTAACTAATGGATATTCTTTCTTCAGAATCCCATAATTGGTTGTTGCACTATACTTGGATGTGGCATTATACTTGGTTGTGGCTTCTGAACCGTAGGGATTGTCATGGAGCATATAAGCTCGCTGCACGCATTGATTTTGTTGGGTCCATTTCTTGACATAGCCTACTAACATTGCTGTTAATTATTTCAGTGGCATTTGATCCACTTTCAACTTTTTGTAAAATACTAGCTTTTTAACCCGTGTGCTACATGGGTTTTCTTGAAAAATTGTAATATATGAAGTATTTCCTTCATATAATATAATTGCAGCAATACAATTTTCTTTTTTAACAAAAAAAACCCAACTCATTTATGTGAGAATTATTTTCTTTATGGTCAATAACTGAAAGTCATTCCATCGAATTAATCTCTTTAGTAAATAAGAGTGGCTATTTTTCTTTCATGTACAATTTTTACACTTACATATGCAAAACCTTTTCAACTTTACCCTTGTCATTTTTTTGTTTTCTCTCTTTTATCGCTCAAAATTCATTGAAATTCACCACGTGCCACTCACCATCTTAACCACCGCCCACCTCTTAGACGTCCCCTACCTCTTTCCCCGCATACCCCTTAGCCCAAGCCATCGTTATCCTCATCGCACCTCTTTCCCCATCACACCAGTATCCTCTTCGTCCCAATGCACCCCCCTTACCACTCGCAAATCCACACCACCCATTCCCCCCCGCACTACATCGTTCTTGCTCAACCCACCACTCTCTCGCGCCAAAAATTATCTGGAAAAACCAACCCGACCCAAAAAGATTGTCCCGATACCCGAAAATGACCTGAAATCCGAATTGGCCCGACCCGACCCGACCCGAAGTCTGTTGACCCGAAGACCCGAAATGGTCATGTAACAAATTAAGGAATATAATTACGGAATATAATTTAAGTTACCTACTTATACAAATTGTGAAAAAATATATTTTTTGAACTGTATTAGTCTTTAGACAAATTTAGTCAATATCAATTTACTTGATGGTCATTAACTTTGCACTCTTATTCTTAGTCAATTTAACCGTGTTGTATATAGTAAGCTTCCCAACAACGTTTGTACTTGTAAAAAGTAATTGATGATGACTAACATAACTAATTATTATAGACATAACAAATTAACATTTTTCTTAAATATATGTTCGGGACTTTTTGAAAGAGGCTCAATCTCGGGCTACTCACCTTATCTATACATGTTGTGAGACTGATATGTAGACGATACTTAGGTTATACAAAAACTTTGGAACTGTCCATAACAATATTTACAAAAACCCCTATCTATGAGAAATTGTATTCGTCAACCTCTTTAATGGTTTGTCCATATTTTTTTTATGAAACTTTTACGTATTGTTGCTGGAATCATACTCATCAGTGACCCATAAAAAAATGATTACATTACATTAGATTTATATTGAAATAAGTATTTTCTACAATTATGTAAAAGTAGTTAAATTGACCTTTTAATCCATTAATATTACTCCGTATTTAATAGAAAACATAGATGTATCCCTTCATTCTTACTATATAAATTGGACCGCTCTTATTTGAGTGCCATCTTTCCCTCAACATCGTCATATATGACGGAGTGCTTGATAATGATTGTAGGTTTGTTAGTTAAGAGTCATATGTAGATCAAATTAGATTTGAAGATTGGTAGATATTAGAATATAGAGTATTATGATTTGCCACATGACAAAATTACGTTATAAGGAATAACTTATATAGAATGAACTATGAAGGGATAAATGTAATCCAAATTTGACTTTAAAAATTTCCAAAAAGTGTGTATGTGTGTGAATTTAAAGAAGTTTCTAGAGTTTAATTCGAGAAAATGGAATCACATATGGCAATTCGTATAGAGAATAAGATATTTGACATTTAACTTTTTATAAGGAATGATTATAGGATTATATCAACCAATTAAAAGAAGATTTTATTTGTTAGTTAAGCATTTCGGATGTGCAATTGACACGTGGCAGAAGCCCTCAGCCATTGACATGTGGCAGATGGCTTCAGCTTTAATATTATATATGATTTCACTCTTCATGTTGCCTTATTGATGGAAAACCGTTTAAGGTGGTTCGGTCTTGTGCGGCGGAGAGCATTGGAGGCACCAGTGAGTAAGTTGGGGAGTGGATAATATTGTTAGAGGAAGAGCAAGACCGAAACAAACATGGATAAGGGTGATTAAAAGCGATATGAGTGTTTTAGGAATTAGTGAGAGTATGGTAAGGGAGAGGGTATTGTGGAGAGAAAAAATCATGTTGAAGACTTAGTTTGAGTTTTAGATTTTTAATTGCCCTTTATCATTATTACTTAAAGATTTAATTTTATTAATTTTTATTTTTATAAAAAAAATGACGTAATATATTCTTTTTGGTTTTGCAAGCACATTTTGCCATTTAAATCTTTGTTTCCAAGTATTTCTTTTTATATTAGTTTTTTTAAACACACTTGTTTCGTTTATCATTTCTCTATTTTTTTTACTTTGTTTATTTACCTTTTACCGTATTGGTGGATTCAAACCTCAATGGATTCGGATGATGATTTATGTTAGCCGACCCCAATCTTTGTTGTTGTTGTGAGTGTCAACCTCGACAACCCTTCACTTTGCTTCTGCAAGCTTGCTTATAATGTTGTTGTCATATCAACCCCGTCAACCCTCATTTTTGCTTCTGCAAGCTTGCTTATAATAGACTGTAAATCACTCTATGTCAAAAAAGCATATGGATTTTCTCCAGAACACATTCAAGAGTCCGAACAACTCACCACATCCTAGAACTAACAATCATCTTGTAAAGTGCGAACTTTGCACCATTAGCTGATGTACGAAGTATCAGCACCATTAGCTGATGTATGTAGGATCAGACTCAATAGTTTAATAAGAATTTAAGTCTTATTGTTAGACATGTAGCTTAGACTCTTTAACCAATTATCGTGCTGTATGCCAACTTGGTAACTTATTATCATACTCCATTGCTTATACCATTGTGGGCCATCTTAACTGCTTCTGTCTGTTTCCTTTTAGGAATGTTTTACGCCATACAAATATACAATTACTTACTCCATTTCGCTATGTTCTTTTTGCTTTTGGGCAAAATATTTTAGCCTAGGGAAGAGGAACATGTGGTTCGTATTTATGGAGTGTGTGGGGTAAGAGATGTGGTAATATTAGCCACATATTTTCTGTCAAAAAGGAAAGAGGAAGATCATAGAGAAACGCCCCAAAATGGAAAGGAAGAAAATCTTAGTGAAATGGAGGAAGTACTTTGATCAACCCTTGTGGGGTAGTATTGTGAAAAGTGAGCAAGTAGGGTACTATTGTGAAAGATGAGCAAGTGGGGTACTATACAACATCAATTATACCAGAGGGCCGTAAGGTCTCTCATTAGTACACAAAGTTACCCATGTGCTAAAACAGAGTGGCTGTTTCCAGAAGACCCTGAAATGAAAACTACATCTCCAGTCGTATCGAATGACCACCTACTTAAATGAAAAAGAAGCGTAACTATTTAATGAGCATTTTTGACTTTTTTTGTCATAATCCATAACCAAAGAATAATGAGTCCGTGGCTCTATTAGAAAGGACTTAAATGTTGTTAAATGTGTGCAGGTGCAGTTTATGATGATCATAGTATTGTAAACGAAAATGTGCAATCAGGGTTGTTTTTCATATTTGATTTTATTCTAGGTACTTAGTTAGGACCTATTTGGGCATTTGTTTATCTAAAATTGAATGGGTAGTTTGTTGCAAGTTTAATCTAAAAGGAAAGTTGGTAGTTTGGTGTGGTTAGAAAAGTGTAGATACTATGCATGAGTTGATTTTGCAGTATGGTAAAATCTTTTGTTTAAGAGTCCTTTATCAGCATGTATACTTCTACACGAGATTTCATTTTTGCCTCCACATGCTTCTACCTGTAGTGTTTACCCCTGAGTATTGGGCTATAAACCTCAAGGGTTGGGTTGCGTTGGTATTATTTTGTATCCCTAACAATTACACATACTACTACTCCTTTTTTGATGTCATGTATCTGTTGGAAGACAATCTTCAATCTTTATCAAGAATGATAATTCAGGTTTTCCTGCATTCTGTAGGTGCAATCACAGGAGTCAGCTGGCATGCTTCATCACTTGTCTGGTGGAGGATGGGACCCTCATGATGTGAATGCTATAGCATTGACCAGTGAATCAGCAATTCAACTATGGGACTTACGGACAATGAAGTATGCTATGTTCTCTATCATACTTTGGATGTTAGTGGCAGCGGCCGACCTTCCTTTTGCGATATGTTACTCTGTAGCTAGATAAAAGAGATTATGTGCCATCTTGTAGTTCTTTGCAGTTATGTAGCATTGCTTTTTTCATTTCTCTTGCCTCTGTTTTCTTCTGTGCTGTTTAGAGTGATTTATTTACCAGTTAAATTTCACCTAATATCTTTAGCACATACTAATTGAATGCCGAAATATGTTGTGCAATTAGTCATATTTTCTGCGTGTAATTCACATTCTGTTTCCTTAGATGCCATAGGTATTCATTAGTCATATTTGTGACTTGTTTAAAATTGCTGTTATCTGAGCATTTGATAGTCGATTTGAATGTTTTTGCCTTCTATTATCCTAATATTTTCTAGTATGTGCCATCTACAGAATGACCAGCACAATTGAGCAAGTCCATCCTCGCAATGTTGATTATGACACCAAAAAGAAACATATACTAGTAAGCGACTTGCTTTCGACATTCATTATACTTCCTCCGATTCTTTGGAAATTTCCGATTTACGTTTCGCACAAAGATTAAGGTTGTGAGTGGAGTCATGGGTCTTCTTTGTAAAGTAGGGTGATTTTGCTAACAAAAATATGCTCAAAATGGAAATGGGGCCATTCTAAGAATAGGCTGGGAATGGAAATTGGGGAATTTCCTAAGAATTAGAGGGAGTACTCATTTTGTAATTGTATTAAGTATTAACAATGCCTGAAACTTAACCCCTGAACAATGGGTTCATTTTTTTTCATCTCCGTGTCATTTGAAACCAAGTATATTTTCTTCTCTAAGATGGCGATTGGCTCTATAAAGTCTGGTAGTTGCCATTTTTGAATAGTTAGAAGGCTGAGAACCAAAACATTCTGTTCATGCATTCTTGTTTCTCCCTTACGGCCTTACATTCACAAGCGTCCTCATAAAATTAGAGACATTGCAAAACATGAAGAAAAAATGAGGAAGACACTATTACTTTGCCTGCAAAGATATTTTATCTGATTGTTGTTTAAGTGAAATATGAATAGTTGGGACCTTCAACAATTTGTATAGTACTTCTTCCAGTAACTAGTTTATATATTGGTATAGACTCTTAGGGTTCTTAGTTAACTTGAAAGGTTGCTGTGATTCTCTATATTAAAGAGGAGCATACTTCCCTACTATAATGCAGAATGTGGAGTAAGCTTAAAAATGTTGTGCATTTGTGATTCATACTTCTTATCTTACATGCAGGTAACTGCTGAGGATGAATCAGGAATACGCATTTGGGATCTTAGAATGCTAAGGGCTCCCATTGTCGAGCTTTCTGGTCACGCGCACTGGTAATTTATACCAAGTAGGGATGCTGCTGTCTTCATTTTCTATTGTGTGGATATTTACGTGCATCACAAAAACATTAGCCATATTGTGGTTCAGTGATTAAGTATTTAGTTCTTTGGGAAGAGGGTGCTCTTACTCTTTGTGCTCTCTGCTACGAATTTAGTTGGTCTCAACTTTCATTCATTAAGGAAACTATGTGTTCTATTTTTGTTGATTGCCTTGTCAGAGCTGGCAATTTTTGCTTCAATTTCAATCTTAGAGATCCGATTAATTCTTTGATAATAGAAAACCGGTGGTGGTTTGACCACCTGAAGCAGAATGCTGATGAAGAAGATTGGCTAAAAGCTTAAAAAAATGTCAGTATAACTGTCAAAGTAGGAGCCAGAGGTTCATGTTCAGTAGCCAAAGTCATAGTTTGTTGCAGAAATGTCATTTGAACATCAGATATCTAAATATACTCTCACATGTGCTGTTTAGTACCCTGGCTTTTTTGTTGTTGAAAAGCTTCTTTCACAAAGTGGGCCTATGCAGAACCAGGGCGAGCCCAGTTCAAGGAGTAGGAATGGGGTGTATTTTGTGTGTCTGTGTATACCTCAATTTCCTGTGGCTGTTGATTTTATCTAAAAGTATTAACACTATTAATGTGGCTTCATGTGTTGTTGGTGGCAGGACATGGACTGTCAAGTGTAACCCAGAGTACGACGGTCTAATCTTGGTGCTTTCTCTTTCCATTCTGTATACGATGTACAATAGCTTTATGATGTGCTGTTTGGTTCCTGCATATTATTTATATATGTATAGTACAAGATTATTTCATATGCATGGGCTTAACATGCAAATTCACGAGCATGCTAGCTTAACAGGGAAATTCTTGTGCATGCTATGATAGTTATCAGGGTTAACGGGTTCGTAATACGCTCGATACGAATTCGCGATTCGCTCTATTTAGCATATCTGATTCGTTGAGCGTATTACAAATAACATAATCCGCTAATACGTATCGATACGCTTAATGTACTAAACGATTAAAGTCCCATCCTTCATGTCAGAAATAAAGATAAAATAAAGCTAAATGTCCTAATTTCATATCAAAATGAATATTTCTTGGACCAAAACGTCAAAATACTGTTCTTTGGTTTCAAATTGTAAGTATCTTGCATAACTTACTTTTTTCTTCGCATTTCATTGTTTTAGCAAACTATTTCGCTTCGCCCCTTTTGGGCGAATTTGTAACAAATTGGACCAAATCGATACGGAAACGAATCGCGAATCTATACGATCGTGTCGATTCGCGATTCGTACGGGGTTGGAGTGTATCCGGTAACCATGGATTAGTTATCATATTTACATTTGTTCACCTGTATTTTTGTTAGTAAATTTGCATGCCCTAAGTGAATCTTTGAGATAAGAACCGTTGGGCAACGAAGGAAGCCCTCCATATTTCCACTAGGAATTTTCAACAAATGCGGCTGATAAGATGCCGTACGCATCTTATGTGTGAAGTATAAGGCAGTTAGTGACGGCTATCTAATACTTTTGAGAGACTTTCATCAAAAGCTATGCTAAAAAAACTGATCATGTTATATTAATTGTTTGCTTTCGCCCAACCAACTATATATGTTTTTTTTATCCCCATTTTTTCTCAAGGTTATTGCTCAAATCATCTATGTGTATAAGCGTGGCAATTCCCATTTTATTTGAAGCAATAGACATCGTTCTTGTAATGAAATGCTAATAAAACTCACTTACGCAGAGTGCTGGTACAGACTCAGCTGTTAATCTGTGGTTGGCTCCTGAAGAGACTGCTGCCAATGTAAGGTCAGAAAGGTAAATTTTCTATTTTCTGGCTTTGAATTAAGTTTAGTACAATCATAAAACTTTATATCCTTTCAGTGTAGGAGAATTACAACGGAAGCGTCCAGAACCTTTACTGAATACCTACAGTGATTACGAAGACAGTGTTTATGGTATCTTCGCTTTAGCTTTATTGGCTCTTCTTATCTGTCTGTTTTAAAAACTAAATGCCTTAAAACTATATTACAGGCCTTGCTTGGAGTTATCGTGAGCCATGGGTTTTTGCATCATTGTCATATGATGGAAGAGTAAGCACGCTTTTCTTAAAAAATAATTCGACCTGTATTCTCACCTTTCTTCTCCTTCACTCTTCTTTCCTTGATTGCTGTAAATAGTTGTTAATAGAGAAAGTTGCGCTTTCTCTGCACAAGAGCATTCAGAATTAAATAATTTAATCTGCCAAGAAGCATTCAACTCTGCCATTATCCTCAGGGTACTAAAAAAGAAGTTTTAATGATTTTGAGCATAATGTGAATATTTAGCTTTCCAAATAGGTAATATTTAGTTATTTACATTATACACCGGAAGGTAGATCACTACGTTGTTATTAGCTCAACAAATTAGTGTAGTATAATGGCGAGAGGAAATCCATCAAATTCGTGAGATCGTTTTTTCCTCCTCGTGTTGATTTTGTTCAGCTTCCCACAATTAACATTATTATGACTGAAAGAATGCATTTTGTTTTTAGTATTGCTAAGCATTACCTTTTACATGGGCGGTTTTGTATAGTAGTAGTATACTTTTCTCTCTTTTCAAGTCATTTCTATACGTTTGTTCAAAATATGTGAGAAAATTTGTGATAAACGTATGGAAATTACTTGAAAGGAGGGAGTACCTATTAATCAAAATCTTGCAAAACATTTCCTTTTAGATTTTTTTATGTTGACCATTCCCACAACTTTTTATTTTCCTGGGAAAAAAAGTAAAATATCTGGTTATCCTATTTGTTGTATACCTTCACCTTAAAAAAAGTAAAAGTAAAAAAGTAAAAAAGTAAAAAAGTAAAAAGTAAAAAAGTAAAAAAGTAAAAAAGTAAAAAAGTAAAAAAGTAAAAAGTAAAAGTAAAAAAGTAAAATATCTTGCAAAAAAAGTCTTTGTTTCCCTGTTTGTTGTATACCTTCACCTCTCATTTTAACAATCGCTTATCCTATTTGTTTCCTTTCATTTTGTCGCTCGGTTTGTAGACAATATGCCTAGCGAGAGCAATGCAGTAATATACTTAGATTATTAGGTTTAGAGAGATGATCTTAAATCCGGTAGAAGAGTAAACCATCTATGAAAACAGTTGAGAAGTGAAGATGAACAACAGTGGAGTCTATGGAGATGAGCGTGGAATTGAGAATGTGAGAGAGCATAAGAATTAGATTAAAGTGTTCCTCATCTGTGTAGTGGAGGAATGAAGGAGAGAAGTCAAATGTGTCTGGTCTCTGGTAGCAATGCCGGATATTTAAACTATTTTGCCCTAAAAATGAAGTATGGGAGTGTTAGATAAAATTTTGATTAAAAGGTGATGGTTTGTCGATCAATCCGTATTTTTAATCATTGGTCCACCCTTTTGATATTTATATGATTCAATTAATAGTGTTTTATTAGAGTTTTTCTTTGTTTACTATGTAACAGGTGGTTGTAGAATCAATAAAACCCCATCTTTCAAAAAAGTGAAGCGCTGTGGATTTAGGAAGTATGACATGTAAGTTCATAACCTGAAGTTTTATTGAGAGTATTTTTATGCGATTATTCTTGTTCGTATCTTAGCATAAACTAATTAGTAATCTTGGCATAGAGATTTCTTCAAGAAGAGTAATACAATTTCCCTGCTTTGTCCTTACAAGCGTTGGTTTTGTTGCAAAATTTTTTATTACTTTCCACCAGAATGGTTTCTTGGTGGTTATCATATTGCCTTCTATTGTCCTTAAAATGTTTAGAATTCATCCAGATTTGGAGGGAATGGTGCGCGAATTCTGTGCTTCACGTCTCGTAGGAAGCTTTTGATGAGATATGCTTCATTTGCGGAGCATGCTATTATTTTTTCTGGCACCATGACGCTCCTTGTATACCAATGTGGTTTTATGCATCAGCAGATTCCGCCTTTTCATTGCTCTTGATTCACTTGAGATTTTTTTTCACTCGAGAGTTGAGTTTTCATGTAACTTCCATTTATTGTAATGTTTCAAGTGACGCCTGCTCGGTCGAACATTGCGGGTTCACTAGTTGATTGTTTTCTGTGTTTATAAGCTGATGTAGAGGGGACTTTTCATAAAGAATTTTACTCAATTGTGAGCTGGCGATGTCTCTTGATACATTTTCGATTTGTGTTGGGAGTGCTAGTTATACTTCGTTTCAATGGGGTTTTGCATAACTATGTACTGTATATGATTTTGAATGCTCCCATGTTTCATCCTAATCTTTCTTACATGCAAAATAGGGGAAAAACTAAATTCAATTTCCTCCCATATTACGATGCTGGGTTACGGCGTGATGGGTTAACGTGTACTATATACTCGGTATATACTGAATATGATTTGTGAGCGTGGCTACTGGGCTAGGAGATACAAACCCAAAAAGTCAATTAGACCTGGGAAATAAGTCAAGTGTTGGCGTTGCATTGAAATGGTCATACACTTCAATCCTAACCAACCTATAATCCATTTAACTTTCCCAAAATAACACATTTAACTCCTTTATTTTTAGACAACACAATTTCATCTTTGTCAGTCCATTTAAACCCTTTAACACCAATAACCCCGTTAACTCAAAATGACTTGGTTAACCTAGTTCACATCTAAGATGACTTGATTAAAGTGTGAAATACAAAATATAGTCCTTTCTTTTTTAAATATGAGGCAGGTTAATAAAAATGTAGGATTCCAACATCTTGTTTAGATGTTTCTTTAGCTTGGTCTTCTATATATGATATAAGGCATGTGGGTTAAATTGGTTAACAGGTCAATCCAACTTGATTTCAACCCGTTTAATCTCGATTAAATGGGTTATCATGTCTGGTTTGTCTTGTAAGATCTTAACCCTAACCTGACCCGTTTAACTTTCGTGTCGACCCAATTACTTAGATCAAAATGTCTCAAACCCAACCCTTTGTCTTTCATGTCAAGATCGCGCCGTGTTGTTAAGTTGGGTCACTATATGTTAGCTTTATATTCAAGGCAACAACGGAAAAAAAAGAGTAATTTTCAAATATGGTGTTGCGAAATAAAATAATTTTCATTTGAACAAAATAATTCTCATTTTAGAGCCGGTTATTAGTTAATTCCAAATATGAAATTTATGTGGGTTTGAATTAACTTCTAAACTGAGGTAAACACCACAGTGGAAGTTAGTCTAAAATAAAAACTACTTAAATACTCAACACCTTATTAGAAAATCACTGAAAGAAGAGAAATAAAGAAAGATAGTCGTAGTTGTAGGCAGATGAACTTGTATTGGTGTTATATCTGTATGTTTAACGAACATTGGATTTAACCAAAATTGGGAAGAAGAGGATATAATAATGTACTAACAAACCTTCCAGACCTCCGAAATTGGGCGGAGGAGACCAAAATTGATGAATAAATAAATAAACTATCAGCTATTCTAAAATATAACTGGCCGTGAACCCGCCCGCCCGCCCTATTTACAATATTTATCCATTTACCCCACAAAAATGAGAAGACGACAACCAGATTAGCATCCTCTTAGGAGTTGTGGAACACATACAAGCAACCACTCAAAACTCGCACCTTCATTTTGGCACCGTATTATCACAGCATACCCATGTCGAAAGTCAAATTCACACGTTGGATGAACACAATCTCGGCTTTTAGTATAACCTGCTCGTTGGATCTGGACAGCAGAAAAGAAGCAGGTGCAGACCCTAGCAACCATTTAAATAAGCTAGGCTCGTGAATTTGTCCCGAAACTGCTTGACCAAGCCCGCGTGATAGGTAATCAGTTATGTCTCTGCTGTTTAATTCTAGTGAATTCCACGACTCATGAAACATAGCACAGATGAACCAAAAACATTTGCTCCTTTCACCCTTTCAATTGCTAATTCTCCCAACTCTCATTAGGATCTACTGAGTGCTGACAAACTCGTCCCAGGGATCACCTGCTACAGCAGTGATCAAGTAAAGACCAAGTGTTATTACACCCCAGAAAAGTGGAAAGCAGAGTAAGACAAGGAGTTGGCTCGGGCTCGGGCTTATTAGGCAAAGGAATCGTTTTCTTCAACGACACCCATAAAGCCCTGTACCAAACAAATATACACACATAAGAATACGAGAAAAAGCATTTTCTTCAACGAAACCCAAAAACATTGAGGTGCATAAGACTAGTCACATATGAATACCATGAAGGTTGGGACTTAGCTGACATACATACGTATCTGCAAAATCGCTGCAATAGCCACACTGGACATCAAATAAGAGTGCAAGAAAAAGAGGAATTAAAATCCAAAAAATCCAGGAGATAATTAACTTCCACCAAATACATTTGGTGCTTCCAAGTTTCATGATCCGATGACTGGCTCAAGCGCAATAGCGCCTACAGACTACAGCGGTATTAATATACCATGTTTTTCACATCAAGAAAAGTATTACTTCGTAATATACTTACTGGAATACTGCATATTAGCTTTCTAATGTCAAGATCTGATCGATAGACACTTAGCATTGAAATTCAACCATCACTATAGTTAATTTTAGAAGGACAAAAGGAAAAAGGAAACACTTCTGATATATAAAAATATATAAATAAATACATCCACTGTATTGAACTTTATACTCACTCATCACAACTCAATAGACAAAATACTACAAGAACAAAGCCTTAGTCAATAATCACTATATGATTTGGGGTACGGATATATAAATAGTAGCTTGGAGGTGTGCAATTGTCAATGTGAGGTAGAGAAATAGAAAGGGGAAATTGATGATAAAATAAATGAGACGGGTGGGAGAAAATATTACATGCAATGAGAAGAGAAAAAGGAACAAAAACAAAAGGAGTAAGCCTTTTGAAAGAGATTGAGATAAAAGTACAACATTTGGAAAGTTAAATAAGAAATGATTCTAATGGAAACAAGAAGACTTCTAAAGGGCAAATACATTCATCAAAATGGACTTCTTATCCATGTTTTCTCAAGCATTCACCGGCCCCTCAAAATCTCCCATCACTAATCACTTCCACATTTTTCTTGTCAAGCCTCTTAACACCCGTGCCTTGGTCTCCATGGCAAAACCAACTTATATGTGTCCTCCGTCTTATTATTAATCGATGCAACTACGTAAGTGTTATTTTCTCATGGATTAACTCATTTTTCAACCAATCCTTATATATGGCCCCACACATCCTGAGTAGACAAAATGCGGCATGAAAATTTTCCCTTCAGCAATGCAAGTAGAAATGGAAACACCTCCAAGGGGGAAAAAAAAAAAAAACTCCACCACATAAAAAACCATAATCGTAAAATATAAGGGTATACATACTTAATATCTTCGCACTGAAAGAGAAATATTGAAATAACATCAACAACAGAAATGGCCAAAGGATATTGAATGTTTCTATATATTTCAGGAAGTGGATTTCTAAACACCACTTCCATCCCTACAAAATATATAATCTAAAAAAAACTAAAAAGATTGACATGTAAAGTCAACCAGTCAACCTTAGTTAATTAGACAGATTACTGCTAATGTAAATACTGCATGTATTTGAAGTATCCATGTGTGCTTGGTTCGATTAAATCATGTCATGCTAGTTAGATAAAAGGTAGTACCAGATATCAGGTTAGGTTAGATCAGTCATTGGTTCGAGCTTGGCTGTCTTATAGTATTGGGATGCTACTTTTGTGATTTAATCTAATGGCTAATGTTTACCCTCAAACCTTGAGGCTGAATAACAATACATTTGAGGGTATCTATCAATAGGGAGAAGCTAAGTTGTTAAAAATGATCACTCGGAGCGGTACACGTCATATTTTTATTTTATTGAACGTCAAAGAACTTGACTAAGCTTTGACTGTGACAACTGCCGAGCTGGGAAAAATATCACCCCGGCCAAGGAAATGGAACCACTCAAATTAGAGTAAATAAACCAGAGTCTGATTGTGTACTGTGTCACCATCGCATTTAATGATTCCTCAAAAAATTCAAACTTAGCCAGCCCCCTTGGCCTTTGGCCCCTTGTAACTAAGTTTCCAACAAACATGTCTAGGAAGCATGCTTGGTTCATTCTCAAATTCAATGATGGGAAACCTAAGCTCAGCTACTAATTAATCTGAATCCGCCTCGTCCTCAAGAGTAACGATTACACGAGAACCATTATCGTATGCATAAAGTTCTGTTCTGTTACCTTGTCATGTTTTTTCATAGACTGAACCAAAAAGCATGGTTCCCGAGGTGTTACCTAGAAAGTGCGGCGTCACGAGGGGCTAGCAAGAAAGTGTTAAGAAAAGAAAAGCATGTGCACTGTAAAGTGATGCAATAGAGGTAACACCGGCTCATATTAGGGAGGGGGGTGGTTACCTTCTGATAATGGCAGAAAGAGATCAAACCAGGCGCATTTCCATGGTCAACAAGCATTCTTCCTGCAGAAAAGGGCAGAAATTGAAGATCATCAAGAAGCTGATGGGAGGGGATACTTTGTTAACTTCGATTAGAGAGGCATCCATACTCCAGGGACAAGGGATGAAACATGGCAAAGTGTATCCAAACCATTCAGGCGTTCCATATTGTTGATCATTCTTCTTTACTAACTGTCAGTGGCTGCTGCAGCCCATCAATCAATGCCGTATACATTACTTCATCTAAATGAAATCCCTCTTGTGACATAAAGTCAGTCACTTTCACTGCTTCTTCCCATTTCCCCTCCTTGGATAAGCCACTTGTCAAAGCATTATACGTAACATTATCAGGGACAATTCCATCCCGAACCATTTTCTCCAAAATCTTAGCTGCTTTTCCGGTGTCTCCTATTTTAGAATAGCCATGAATCATGATAGTATAAGTAATTTTATTTGGAAAAATGTCCTTGGAAGCCATCTCGAACAATATACTCTCTGCCTTATCCATGTTACCAAGCTTACAGTAACCACTCATCAAAGCAGTATAACAGACAACTTCAGGTGTTAACCCTTCTTCTCTCATTTCTTCAAGCAGGACCCCAGCTTGTTCAACGTCACCAATGTTGGCTAATCCGTCTATAAGACAGGAATAAGTGGCAAGAGTTGGTGTAATGCCTTTGCCCTTCATTTGCTCAAAAACTTTAAAAGCTTCAACCATATTATTTGTTCTACAATGTGCTGATATAAGTGAATTGCAAACAATAGCATTTAGCTCCAATTTCAGAGCAACGAGCTCATCGAAAAGATTAACTGCATCATTAATTCTTTCAGATTTGCCATATACATTGATCATAACTGCATATGTGTAAACATTTGCAACTATTCCACTATTTTTACAGTCACCCCATAGTTTCACGGCATCATCCATCTTGCCCTCCTTACACAAACCATGAAGTAGGATATTATATGTCATAGTGTCGGGTGGAATGCCATGCTTTTCCATCTCAGTTCGTAAATTAAAAGCTTCCACCAGTTTACCATTATTACAACAACCCGATATGAGAGTGTTATATGTCGTCCTGTCTAAATCGTAGCCCCTGTCAAGCATTCCCCTAACAAGCCTAGCAGATTCGTGCATTAGACCTTCTTTAACAAGTCCATGGATTAAAGCATTTGAGGTCACTATATGTGGTGCAAAGCCGCTTTCCAAAAGTATAAACCACAGTTCAACTGCCTGTGTATGTTTACCCTCTTTACAGCACCTAACCATTATTGTAGTCAGCAGGCGATCATTAGGCCTTAATTTTCTTGACAGCATGTCCCGAACAACACGTAATACAGAATCTAGTTTACCATTTAAACAAAGGATGTGGATGACAGAATTAAAAGCCCCAATACTAACAGGTAGATTTCTTGAGAGCATGTCTTGCAATAGAAGTTGGGCCTCCTCTAGCATATTATCCCGGCAAAAGCCACGTAAAAGTGAATGAAAAGTTGACGAATTCGGACTAATTCTTATAGAAATCATATACTCTTTTATTTTCAAAGCCTCCTTAACTCTTCCAACTCTACAATACCCATCAATCAAAGAATTATACACAACCTCGTTTGCAACAAGACCCTTCTGCGACATTTCTTGCAATAAACCATTGGCTTCATCAAATTTCTCAGACTTCATCATACCATTAATAAGAGCCCCATAAGTAACAACATTAGGCTGTATACCATTTCTGACCATCCTATCTCTATACTGCAATGCGTCCACCATACGTCCACACTTGCAAAGTCCATGAATAACATTATTGTAAGTCACGACACTAGGTGAAATACCTAACTTCTCCATCTCCTCAAACAATCTCACACCATCCTCAACTCTCCGACCCTTGAAAAACGAATTGATGGCGGTGCTAAACGAATAAGCATCAAGCACAACTCCCTCACGCATAATCTCGAAAGCCTCATAACTCCTCTGAAGCTCGCCTGCTTTAACAAACGAGCTAAGAAGAAAATTACACGTTTTCAACGACGGAAAAGCTCGCCTCTTAGCCAACACCTTAAACACATCCAATGCCAAACCAAACCCCGCATTCTTAATATCAGTGCAGTAAACATGAACCAACATATCAAAACTACGAATGCCGACATCATTCTCGAAACCCACATTCAAATCAACCAATACATTAGCAATCTCAATATGTCTACCACTAAAACCATGATTACTCTCAAAAGAAGCAGGCACTTTCCCATCAATTAACCTAATCAATAACAACCGAGCCGGGGCAATCAAATCAGACCCAACAAGCAATCTAATCAAACCACAATAAGATTTAACACTAAAACTATAAGCACAAGATTGTATCCCATAATAAAAGAAACCCAAAACAGTTTTGGGATTAATCAATGAATAAGATGATCTAAGCTGACAAAAAATATGCTCAAATTGAAAAGGAGATAACTTGGTTAGAATTTGATTACATTGAGAGAAATCCAGAGATGGGTTTAATAAAACAGAAGAAAACCACTTGAGAAAATCATCATTAAGCTTGATTGGTTGATTATCAAGCTCCGTCAATGGCGGCGGAGGCGGGTAGGTGGGGCCCTCGTAGGGAAGACGGCGGCGGTGGTGGTTGGAAGAAGAACAGAAGAAGGTGGGTTTGAAGGTGGAGAGTCTTCTGAAATCCAGAGATATGCGAGACAACATTTTTGATTGTGTAGGTCACCTTGCGGGAAGTAATAAGGCAACGTTTACACATTTAGGTACAAACAAACAAACATTAGGCGCATTCGCATTGCATGGAGTGCCTCATTGTTGTTATGTGGGTTGGTTGGATAGATCTTGACCCAAATTTATTAGGAGTTTTGGGTTTGAGTTGTTTCGGATTAAGTATTTCGGTTTATAATCGTAGAAACGGTTCGGGTAAGCTTTAATATAGGAGTATTTGCTTATAATTTCATATATCATTGTATACATGGACGTGTTTAGGGCGACGCAATGGATGTAATTGTATCTCCCCAAAATAAATTTATGTTGTTATTATATTGTTCAAGATATTATAGTTCGCCAGTAGTGTCTCGAGTTGGCGGTGAGTACCCCCTTTGCTCTTTTTGTTTATCTAATGTTGAGTCGAGTTTTCATCTTTTTCGTGATTGGTGGTTGGCGAAACGAGTGTGGGAGGGCATTAGGTTGGAGAGCATGGAGGAGGAGGTGAAGGCGGGAGGATTAAGGACTAGGTCGGGGCAAAATGGCGAGAGCTTGGGGGGATGCCCCTGAGGAGATTTATGATAGGGTGTTGGGTCATGAGGGAACATCGTAACAAGGTTATTTTCGAAGGAAATGAGGTCGATCCAACGCGTGTAGTCTCGAGAGCGAAAGAGGTTATAGAGGAGAATGATGGAGGGGGACATAAAATGGATGATTATAGATGGTCGAGGACGGAGGCAGCTTCGGAGGAGAGGTTGAATGGGTGGGTGGGGGCGGCTGAGGGGGTACGTTAATGTAAACGTTGACGCAAGAGCGAAAGAGGGAGTTGGTGTGTGTGTCGGGGCGGTGTGTAGAGACGGCCATGGAAAGGTGCTACGGGGGATGGCAAAGGCGTGGAAGGAGGTGTGGGAGCCACATGTGGCTGAGCCGGTGGTCGTGCTAGAGGGTCTCGGGGAAGCTGCTCGGAAGGGACACACAAGCATCGTTATCGAAAGTGATTGCCTTCAAGTCATCGATGCTCTAAACATAAAGAAGCAAGGAAGAGGCAAGGAAGAAGAAGTTTTTATTTAATCTTAGATTATATTGTTTCTTTGTCGGTTTCGTTTCAGCCAGCTATTTGCAGTCATGTACTAATAGGGTTAATAACGGTGTAGCTCACGCTTTAGCTCATTCAATTCACAGTTATTCAGTTAGAATTGTGTGGTCGGATGTTCTACCTCCGATTGCTAATAATGTTGTGATCGCTGATTTATTATTAATTTAATGCATCCATGGGGTGCTTTTGTGAAAATATATATATATATATATATAGAGCAAGGATCAATTGAGTCATTGTGTATGTGTAGAGTCCTTGAGTCCCAATTGCATCCATTGGATCAATGAAATGGGCGGATGAGATCAAATGGAAAAGGACAGCCAAGTTGTATTTTTATTGAAATGACAATTAACCTCTCACCTCCCTATAGCTGATAACCCTCATTTAGCCATCCCCTTAGCTCTTAATCCCGGTTATCCATGCAGGCCATCATTACACGTTACCCCACTTCCTCTATTCTCATGCAAACACTCTATCAAACCAACACTTAACATTCAATAATTCAAACTGCTTTCTTCTTCTTTTCCATCAAACCGTCTGCTTTCTTTCATCTCCATAGTTGATTTCTTTCATCTCCATAATTAACTTCTTTCATCTCCATCAAACGCCCCTTAATTCCTTTGTTATTCGAGGTAATCTTCACCATCTTCCTTTGTTGTATTCCTTTGTTATCCTGTATTTCATTCAATATTACCTTGTTGTCTTTTTTTTACACTTATTTGAAAATTGAAACTGTTTTTGACACTTTTTTTGTGCCATTAATAATAATTGATTCATTTTCTGGATAATGTGTTGTCATAACCCCAGTATGTCGTATAAAAATTATCTGATATTCTAATCAACATTTTCTGCTTTTTGTGAAATAGATTTGAGTAAGTGGTAGATTTTTCATTCCCTTAGTTTATATTTTAATTTGTGTAACTGATATGACAAGTTGTTTAAATTTCCATTTTCATAATTAGGGTTCATAATTAGAGTAACACTAGTTCCGTTTTATGATTATTTCCAATATTAGGGTTTAAACATTAATCATGTATGTTTGATTTGTTGTATTCATCTTCAAACTTCAATGGATTGAATATTGGGTCAAAACAATATTCCCTTTTTGATACTACTTTTGTATTTTATCTAAAATGAATCAATTGAGAAAATCACCCATTGAAGTCCAATTTTTGTGTGAAGTGTAACTCTGATGCGTAACTCTTATGAATATCTTATGTAACTTTAAGGAACATCAAGGTTGAATGGTTCAAATCAGTAAACCACCCATTAAATTTGTATTTCTTGGAAGTGTAACTGTGATGCATTGGTAATGTAACTGCTATGAATAAGTGCTGCAACTGTAATACCTATCAATTGAGAAATTAAATGTTTTCCCAATGTAATTTCCCCCTACAATCTGTGTATCTGTAATTCATATTTATTGTTACAGTATAATTGATCTTAGTGTAAACCCTCAGTGTCACTTCTTTAATCCAACGACCTTTAATCCACAGCAGCAAGATCATATTTGGCCGAACTTTATTTCACATATTGAGTTATTTGTTTGGTTTCGGTGGTTGCCTTATCTTGTAATAATTAGATATATAATGCAGATGGCACCCGATGAAGCGGAACAGCCCAGTGGAGCGGAACAGCCCACTGGAGGTTCGATGTATGTTAAGTGCAGAGCTAAGAGGCTATTTAAACTGATCCCAAAGCTTAATGACGCCAAGCGGCGCGCGCTTTCTAGAATTGGGTTTGGGGGACTGCTCGAGCTGAAGTTCTCCAGTTTCCCGCTTGCATACGTGCTGCCATTCCTCGATGCGTTCAGTGATGGGTCGTACGTGTTCGGGACCAGTAGACTAAAAGAGTTTACGGTTTCCAAACATGACGTACATGATTGCTTTTTGTTACCCTATGGGCCGAACCAGCTTGAAATTGTTCAAACTGAACGGGGGAATAATGCGTCTACGGTAGAAGCAACGACTTTAAAAAAAAGTGGCGGGAAAGGTACAACATCCGCAAACCTGGTGCGCATATTCCCATACATAAATTGTTAGATGAGCTGGAGGAGGACGCAGAAGGCGGCGATGATTTCTGCCGGTTGTTTGTGCTATTTTGCATGTCCTCGTTCTTGTGTCCTACGTCCAATAACTCGATCGATTTGAAGATCCTGAAGGCTGTTGAAGATGTTAGTGCCATTAAGAATTACGATTGGTGTACGTATGTGCTCGAGGGGATTGTCAGCGCAGCGGAAAGTTCTCTTAGTTCGCCTACGAATTTGCTTGGGTGTATTCCCTTTCTAATGATCACCTATTTCCAAAGGTTTGATTACAAAGGCAAGGCATGTGAACATGATTTGCCATTGATTAAGCATTGGGACGAGGCCAGACTAAAGGATCGGTGTGCATTTGAAATTGACAAGAACAAGGGTTTGGGACGGTTATCGTGGTCTATGGTAAAGTATCCGCGTTGTACTCTGATTGCCAGTTCTGCGCCGGTCAGTCATCCAATTATTCCGATTACTAGTGGGGGAGAACATCCACTTTCAATCACAGCGGGACCCAAAAAATTTATACAAATTGAACTCCCTCCTGGTGTCAAAGATGATGAGGAGTTGAAAGCTGCAGCTGTGGATGTAAGTTTGTTTATAAATATTGATGTGCTCAATACATGTTGCTGTAATACAGAAGCAATGTAACTGTTATTTACATGTTCTGTAACTGTAACTGTGATCAATCTAATGTGTAACTTTAAAACATAAGTTGTGTAACTGTAACTGTGATTAATACATTATGTAACTGTTATTAACATGTGTAATTGTAACTGTTTTATTTAACTTTTTATTAGTTTGTGACTCATATACTAAATATGTGTTACTGTAATATAGAAGAAATGTAACTTTAACGGTCAAAGTTTGTTATTGTTACCTTTATTGGTAGATTATGTAATCATAATGACTAAGCTGTGTTACTGTAGAAGGTGAAATGTGTAATTCTGATTCTTCTGACTTTAATGCCAATGGTGTGTTACTTTGATTTTAAAGTTGTGTTACTGTAAAAAATGCAGGGTCTTCATGAGCTTTATTTGCAAATTCAGAGGAACGCAATTGTCTTCCACTCTTGGTATGCAGATGCAACAACCACTATTAAACGTTTGTCTTCTGGATCAAAGGACCATGTAGGTCACGTCTTGTCACAAACTACCCAACAATTCTTCCACAATGAGGACACAAATCGATACGTGAATGATGTTGAAGAGATTGCTTTACAACTAAAAAAATCCGCTGTTAATGCACCTGAATTTAAAGACTTTGTTGGTGAATCGAAAACAGAAGACGGGCCTGAGCGCGCTGCTGAATTACAAGTGGCTGGAGTGCTGCATGATTTATCTAAAGATGCAACTGATGATGTAGGTTTTGAGACAATGGGTGTGGGCACTGAAATTGGTGTAGTAGGCGGAAAGGGCGGTAATGTTGATGAGTTGGATGAAGCAAAGGATAAAGGTCCTGAATTATTTGAAGATTTTGATATTGAGTTTTATAATACAGTAGAAGTAAATGAGGTCACTTTCAGAGCGGGAGGGGTAGAGAATGATGGAAGTGCAGAACGACGAGAGACAAGAATACTCTTGGAGACACTGTACAGTGAGGCAGACGTTGACGAAGCATTTCGTCTATCAGATGAAGCCGCCAGGGGTATAATTGTAGGGTTGGGGGCTCCTTATGTTCCGGCTGATGTAAGTCTAGAAGCTGAGGATTCTGATCGTGTTGTAGGTGAAAAGGAATCTAAAGCTGTGGTGGAGGAGGAGCTTGTCGTAGGTGAGTCTGAAGTCCCATCATCCCACATGATTCAGAGCTCATTTAACTCTTCCGCAGACATACACGAGGCATTTAAAGAAGCAACCGAGCCTGATGGTGGCAAAGTAGTTTTGGTCAACAAGGATGGGCATGAGGCCGGAATAACATCGGAGGAGGTTGAACACGTTACGAGTGTAGCTGTGGGGGCGGAGGAGCCAGTACAGACGAACACCGAAGTTCAAGTGGTCAGGGAGGGCGGAGTATCAGCTGAGGATAAGAGAGCCGGGGGGGGCTGCGGTATCACATGGGGAAGTTGCTGGCGATTTAGGATTAGGGGCAAGTGGAATCCCCTTCACATTCTACTCCACAACAGAAATTAATGAAGTTGTTGGCGGCGCCCCCACTGGAGGGGTAGATCTGGAAGCGGGGAGCAATACGAGCGTTGCGGCCGTTGATGCAGGGGATGTTATCAATTAAACTACGGAAGTGGTTGATCCCGTAGCTGAGCGGCCCATTTATATCCAGCAGACAAATATAATCCACCATCCATTTCTACTACACTCCATGGTGCCTTTACCGTGCATGGAGAATGTACCAGAGAACCTTGGGTGTTCTCTCGATTGTGGGGCTCCTGATCCAGAACAGTTTGTCTGCACAGATTTCATGCGCCGCGACAAAAAAGCGTTTTCCACAGTTTTCTCCCTGCGCAAACAAGTCATGGACTACGTGTTTGCTGAATCTGATACTCATCCGAAAGGGTATGATGACCTTTAGACCTCTCTGATCTTTTATAAAATCAAATTTTAACAACTTATTGTGCTTGTTTGTCACACAATGGCATATAAAGTAACACTCAGTGGTCTTTAAAGTTACACTATTTCTTCTTTACAATTACACTCAGTAATATCTCAATTCTGTGACTTTTTTTTTACTTTAAAGTGAGTCTTGATGTTGTTGATACAATTGAGGTGTTTTTGTAATATTTAGGGAACAATTGGTGGCGTATTCTGCTTTCTTCTGCATCCCTTGCACAGTGGAAATGGAACGTTTGAAACCCGGTATGCAAGTAACGAATTCTGTTATCGACTGTTGGTGTATACTCTTGAATCATGCACGAGAACGGGGCACGGTCCAGGATATCCAGATGTTTCCTTGGCCTTACTCACGCTGTATGTTTTCTTTGACCTTTTGGTTTCAGTGTGTATTAACAATGCAGTCCGAATATGTTCTCACCACCATCGAACCAACAGGATACTGCTGTTGAAATTTGGACGGCGATGAAACATGGGAAAGTTGTTGACCGTGCAACAGAATTACATTGTTCGTGGGATACATGGGTGCAGTCGAATTGTGCTGCTTTTGATCTTGACTCTGATTTGGTACGTACATCTATCACAGAATATGGGAAATAAGTCTAGCATTGGTTGATAATAACTTACTTCCCTTAAAATGACAGGTATTTGTCCCAGTGTTATCTGGCAATAATGACCACTACAGTTGTGCGTGCATGTATTAACTTCAGGTCCGAACAAATTCAGTACCTTGACAACAGGTACTACCAAGATGATATTCTCTGAAGTTGCCGTACGGTGGCATTTCTCGGCTTGTGGTAAAAGCAAACTTTATAGCTAGTCTCTATGCTATTTATCTTATTGTTTTTTTATACACTTATTCTCACCCGCCAACATCTGTTCATAAAAATTGATGTGCTCAATATTTGTTACTGTAATATAGAAGTAATGTAACTGTTATTTACATGTTGTGTAACTATAACTGTAAGCTGTCTTATGTGTAACTTCAAAACTTAAGTTGTGTAACTGTAACTGTGATTAATACATTATGTAACTGTTATTAACATGTTGTGTAACTGTAACTATTTTATTTAACCATTTATTAGTTTGTGACTCATATACTAAAGATGTGTTACTGTAATACAGTAGAAATGTAACTTTAATGTTCAAAGTTTGTTATCATTACCTTTGTGTAACTGTAACTGTAATCTGTCTAATGTGTAACTTTAAAACTTAAGTTGTGTAACTATAACTGTGATTAATACAGTATATAACTGTTATTAACATGTTGTGTAACTGTAACTGTTTTATTTAACTATTTATTAGTTTGTGACTCTTATACTCAAGATGTGTTATTGTAATACAGTAGAAATGTAACTTTAATGTTCAAAGTTTGTTATCGTTACCTTTATTAGTAGATTATGTAATTATAATGACTAAGTTGTGTTACTCTATAAGGTAAAATGTTGTTCTTTTATTAGCGTTTGTTCATTTATGCAGTGTGATGAGGTGGGAAGGTACATGGTAAAAAAAGGTATCGCTAAGGGTTCCAAGGTGAGCGGGTTTCAGATCCACAACATTAAGTTCAAATGGCAAGGAAGCGGGCATTCTGCTAATGATTGCGGTGTTTACCTTATGATTCACATGCTGCTCTTCTGCGGGGAGCCGTTTGATTGTGACCTAGGCACAATGATGCATACTGGGTTGTACCGGGCAGAGATAGCGGCGACCCTTATTCTCAGTGATATTAACAATGTCAGAGAGGAGGTGATGTCTAGGGTTTCTGACTTCACCGCGGCGAAAGCAGTGCTGGCATCCCAGATGTCTGGGGCCGGGAAATCAGGCATAATGATCTCCCTCAAGAGAAGTGCTGGAACAGAATTAGCTCATACACCTGATAAGCGCATGCGGTCCACCGATACCATGGAGGAAGCTGATGTTACGGCAGTGCCCATCCGGTCAGCGGGTAGTCTGAACGACACATGTGTTCATAGTCGCCGGCGTGGCCGGGGAGATGGTCTGGGGTGCACACTTCAGTGCGGGGATGTTGAGGAAAATGTGCTGCTTGTCGCGAGGTCCCTTAGATTAAACCTGACTTTGCTAAAGAATATTCAAACGCTACGGAAACATGTTGTCGACTATTGTTTCCTCGATGACTGGAATTACGCACACAAGTAGGTGGATGAAATTTTGTTTTTATTTACGTTTTATACCCAATTGCAAGCTTTATTTAATTGCGTGATTGTCTTTTTAACCACAGTGAGCAATTAGTGTACTACAATCGACATGCTACCCTTACCAGGGCCAACATGCTGACAATGCTACCTGACGTGGGTTTGTGCGATGCGGTGATCGAGTGTTGGTCGATGTTAATGAACCGTCTTGAAACAGATGAGTATGACTTTCAAATAATGTCA
The DNA here is from genome assembly GCA_022085475.1 of Heliosperma pusillum. Classification (NCBI taxonomy): domain Eukaryota; kingdom Viridiplantae; phylum Streptophyta; class Magnoliopsida; order Caryophyllales; family Caryophyllaceae; genus Heliosperma; species Heliosperma pusillum. Next base: position 6,456 of record JAIUZE010007997.1, on the reverse strand, counting down.
TTCTTCGGTATCGGCCACATGGTACGCTTTTTAACCTACAACTCTTGGGGCACAAATTGTCATTTCATTTATTGTAGTACGTTCATTTAATTTCAGATGACTTTGTAGTGCACTATGTGTAACTGCTACTAAGTATTTATGTCACTGTGATACGTTCATTGTGATTGTAACTGTAATGCATATTGTGTGTTACTTCTAGGCAGTCAGTGTGTTACTTCATTATGTCAATGGGATACCTTCATTGCCATTGTAACTGTTATGCAGACTGTGTGTTACTTCAAGGCAGTCAATGTGTTACTTCATTATGTCAATGAGATACCTTCATTGCGATTGTAACTGTAATCCTTATCATATGTTACTTCAAGGCAGTCAGTATGTTACTTCTAGGCTGTCAGTGTGTTACTTCAAGGCTGTCAGTGTGTGACTTCAATACTTTTTAACAGTCACTGTAATTGCAGTTCCTTATTTTGACAGGAGTATTTGAAAGAACTTCTTCAATCAGCAGATCAGATCACACAAGATGATACTGTCCTCGATAACCTTTACGAGATGTGGGATTTGTACATCCAGGACTCTCAAGACGTCTTCAACTTGAATGCAGATTTTCTTTTTGTCCCATTCAACATAGAGGGTCATTTTGCATGTGTGTGCTTCAACTACAAAGCGGGGACGGTCGATCTCCTTGACCACCAGCTGCACCCTGATTCGAATAAGTCCAAGATCTGCAAATTATCATCTTTGATTGTAAGCGTGCTACAATCGTATCCTTCTATTGGGTGTATATACGCCTATTTGTGTCTCTTATTATGTGCTCATTATCTCACGCAGGGCTTGGCATTGAGCGATTATTTGGAATTAAAGGGGATAGACAGAGGAAGTGAAATGGTAATGTTTGAACACCGTCAGATTAAATTCTCGTGGCAAAGCTCCTCGCCAAATCTGCCAGAGTCCGGTTTGTTCGTAATGATGCACATGCTGATGTATGATGGTAATCCTTTTGATAATGAAGACTTACGCCGGAAGATCAGCCGCCGTTATCTGGTATTCCAACTGACAGCATCCCTCATACTAGCCGATATCAATACTATACGTGATGAAGTTGTGGGTAAGGTCAACCAGTTTTTGGTGGAAAAGGATGAAATCTGGACTCGTGTTCACGCACAGCGTAAAATCAACAAGATTATTAAAAAGAAATAGGAACAGTGGGTATCTCCTATGGTTTTAACATTTTGGTATTGGAACTAGATGAAATATTAGGTATCTATATTTGGTAACATTTTCGTAACATTTTGGTATTGGAACAGTTTATTTGAACATTTGCTTCTATGTATATTTGGTATCCGCAAAGCGTACTAGAAGAAATATTTTGCTTCTATGTATTGGAACATTTGCTTCAATGCATCTCTTAAATGATTTGGTATCTCCTTAAAACTAGTATCAGTTTATGAAAGTCAACCAGGGTAACTTCAGTACTGAATGAGTCTGACTAGGAAAGTAAAGTGTTACTATGAAAGTCAACCAGGATAACTTCAGTACTGAATGAGTGTGACTTCAACAGCAAAACAAATCAACTATTAAAGGTATGTTCAAGGCAGGATGTGCTATTTCTGTGCATAATGAGTGTGACTGTATCAATAAAACCCATCATATGTTAGTGATAGCGAGCATCCCATTTTTCTACGACCAAAATATGATAATAGGACACTACAATGACATTAACACAGATACCAAGTAAGCGACACATGATTAATGCATAATGTAACTTTAATACAGAAAAAATAGTACATCAATAGAGAACCAGTGTCACTGTTAAATTTTAATTCATAACGTCAATAATATGACGCTATATACCAAAAAAATAGGACATAATAGATCCAGCCAAAACGTAACTTCAATCTCTAATAATTGCCAGTACAATTTTGAATCTCTAATAATTGACATAATAGCTCCTAGTCTTCTTCTTCTTCTTCTTCTTCTTGGTCTTCTTCTTGGTCTTCCCCTTGGTCTTCAGGTGCAGCCTCCGCAAATGGGTTAGGGCAGTTCCTCTTATCATGGTGGGACATTTGTGTACAATTATTACAGAGTCTTTTTGGTTTATTTGACAAGACGATGGCCTTTGCTTTACTTGATATCATTCTTTTACCGCTCCCCTTATTTTTTGATTTTTTAGGAGGTAATACAACAATCTCTTGGCCGGCCTTAATCCCTAGCATGTTCTCAAACTCTTGTTGTTTACTCACCGTTGTTGAGCACGACGGTAATATATTCAACTTGAAATCACGGATCAAGCTGCATAAACTATCAACCTCCGCCGCGCCAAGCCCCCGTAATACACTAACTGTCTCATGAATTTCTTACCACAGACTGGCCATCTGGATATGTTCCTTGTCAATAATATCAACGTCCTCTGGGTTTTCACCATAAGAGTCAAACAATTTTAATCTCTTCACGCACATGCTCCACCTTTCGCAATATAATTATCCGGAATTGATTGAAGCCCATACCCCGTATAAATCCATATGATATGACGGCATAGTATTCCTTTTCTTTCGAACATTTTACAGGTGCATACTGCCTCACATGTATCTGGTATAATAAGTAGTAGGACACATATTCTCAGTTAACACATACTAAAATATGTAACTCTATAGAACACATAGTGTAACTTTAATTAATAAGTTGTGTAACTGTAACTGTGCTCATTATCTTATGTTACTCTAATTAATACGTTGTGTAATTGTATCTGTTTTTGTTGTGTAACTATTTACCAGTTCGTGTAACTCAAAGGCTCGAGTAGTGTTACTGTAAAATTGAGTATTATATTTATACCTGGGTGATATGCTACTTCATAATCCACATTCCTAATTGCATCCTTCACAACAGTCACCTCTAGGCCCTCTTTTAAAGAGTACCCCCCTGCTCGACAAGTATTGATAGAGTGATTCACTTCTTCTTGGAAATCAACAAAGGCTGCCTGTGTATACACCTTCGAGCCGTGCTCCTCCATGGCTACATGAGTTTTAATCAACGGGGTGGAGTGACGGTTATCATTGTCCAGCTTCTTCTGCGTATGTCTTTGTTGGTCCATGGCGCTCTCAAAACTCATCCAAAACTCTACTAAAGTACCAGATTTGTGTTCAAATCGCTTAAAAAAACTATTAGAACTTTCTGATCTCTGTGTTGTCCTCATCACGGAACCCATCTTCATCTCCCTCCAATGCGCCATGACCCACTGTTTCCTTATATCATACGTGTCTGCAAACCAATCCTTTGTGCCAACTGAATGTTCCCCCATGATTTCCCCCCATCTGATGTCGAAGTCCTCTGCCTCTAGGTCGTCGTCCCATATAATGGTATTCAGCTTCCTTAAAAACTCACTGTAGTCAGACCTGGTTGCTCCGAATTTCACAGGAACCTTGTTCATGATATGCCACATACAAAACCTGTGTTGCGCTGTCTTGAATATGTGCGGAACAGATGAAATTATTCCTGGATCCTGGTCAGTGATTATATATTCCGGCTCCTTACCGCCCATGGCAATCAGGAAACGGCTAAATACCCAATTAAATGATTCAGCGTCCTCCTTTGCAATTAGCGCCCCGCAAAAGGTAACTGAGCGTTGTTGGAGCCAGTGTCCTCCACAGTTAGTGCAATAACATAAATAAATCTCTGTAGGTCCACATGGTATACTTTGTATAATAATCAGTTGATTAACGTTTATCAATAACGGTTGGCTTGCTAGAAGTTTGACGTTATTGTCATTTTATTATGGCGGTGATCAACTGGTCCCTATAAGTCACACCTATAGGATGTGTCTGAGAGATGTGATTATATGAATAATATAGTCATATTGATGCCTTATACGACTAAAAGGTTAGTCGATGTATTTGACTAAAAGGTTAGTCAAAAATGATGATGATAGACGGATTAAACTGTTAATTCGTAAATTGAATATAAACTGTTATATTTAATTAATGTAAATAATGTTAGCTTAAACGAACTAATCAGTTAATTCGTGATTAAATATAAACCGTTATATTTAATTAAGCAAATGTATTACTCGTAATAATTATTGTAAATATTGTCAGACATGTATTAATAAATCGACTGCAAAAGGTTGAGTGGACTTATTAATAAGATGACGATATTAGTGACGATAATTATAATAATACAATGGATGTTATTTAATAGAGGTGACCGAAAAATATGAAGCAATAAATGGATATATCTATTCGGTCCAAATCGGTTTGGAAAGGATCCAAATTGCAATTTCTTATTTTAGGAAAACCTAGCTAGAGAATAAAAAGAGAAAATACCTAAGGGTTTTGCTATGTGTGACGGCACAAACAAAAGGACTAGGGTGATTTTTCTCTCGATTTTTCTCTCTAGATCTATCATCAAACCTCACATAAAATTAGCGGTAATTTTGTATAATCGTTCTAGCACGATTAAGGCATATCAAGGAGCATTTTGGGTGCAACTAGTAGGAGATATCATACTTTTGATATTGTTCTTAAGCCAATTTGCAAGGACCAAAGGTTGATTTTTATCTCTTATTCATATCGTTATTTTCATATATGACTCGTTATTTCGTATCTTATAATTTTGTTATAATCCTGAAATTTAGAGGTGAAATATACGGATATTTTCCCACAAGTGGTATCAGAGCATAAGGCTACAAAATTATATTTTATGAATTTCATATTATGGATTTTGCATCTTGTTTTGCGTCGAAATTTTTTTTACACGGACTGTTTTTTTTTTCGTGTGTGCCGTGTGGTTTCAATTTTTTTTCGCCTTCGATTTTGGTTGTTCTTGTTCCATTTGATTTTTCATATTGGTATTTTAATCGGTTAGAATAATCATATGAAAAATTTGTAGATGTTTGATTTAATAAAGATTAAATTAAAACGTAAATGGATTCGTTTTGTTGATGAGATTAAAAATTTGTTTTTTTTGCTATATAGTTTTTAGCATATACGATTGATCTTGTTTCATTAATTAATATGCTAATCTTGTTCTAATAGCAACCATAAACGTTTTCTATTCATCAAAGTTTTTTTTTTGTGTTATTGAATCGAAAAAAAAAACGAAAAAAAAAGAAAAATTTTTTTATTGCTGCTGTTTTGTGCGGCTGCTGCTGCTGTTTTCGAAAAAAAAAAAAAAAAAAAATTGTTTTTCCTGGCTGTGAACAGTACCGTACCGAAAAAAAAAAAATATAATTTTTTTTTTTCGTTTGTTGTGAATCGGTTCGCAATTATATGATACCTAATTATTTTAAAGCGGTTTAAAACAATGTTAAAGTTGGATTTGTTTGATACGAATTTTGTGACTTATTACGGAATAATCACATGATTTAATCAGTTTAAAAGGTGGTTTGGATAAATTACTCTACATAATTACGGAATTATGTCTTGAATGAATAATTTATTTAGTTGATGCATTTTATTTATGTTGTTTGAATGAATGAATGATTTTATTTACGTATTTTTGCAATTGGATTAAAATTTAATACCTAGTGTGGCCTTAGTTAATCATGTTTTCGTAATGATGGAAACATGGTTTGGATGTATTTTTGAGATCTCGTATTTTTTTATCCTTTTAATTATGTTTTGGGAATTAGAATGTAAATAGGTTTACTTCTGTAATTTTTGAAATGTAATTTTAAGAAGACTAGAGACGGAGATCGGATGCTCACTCCCGCTACTTGGACCAAGATGGAACATCAAGTCAAGCTTCTCGGGTCCATAAGGATGGATTCCAAACTTGTATTTACTGTTCATTTTGGTAGATAGGCCACACTAGGACCGTTGTAATAGTTTACGTAATTTCTCGCTTTCGTTCTCTTTCACATGATAGATAATTGCATCATATTCCGCCTAAACCAAACCACCTAAAATGCATGAAAAATGATTCATATAGTTTGAATATTTAATCATGAACATACAAATGTCACTCGCTTTTAGGGCCATCACCTTAGTTTAAATCATTCTCGAGTTGCTAGACATTCGTTCACTTAAAATGAATTAAAGTTAAGATGATGGGACCTTCCCCTATAAATAAAATTGAGACTAGTCTTTATAGGGAAAACTACTATGAACCCCTTCTTCGTCGGAAGTCATAATATGACCCCTTCTACGTTGGGTAAGTAGTGAGTGTGACCTATTTTATCTCAACATTATAGTATGAGTAATATCTCGTGATTATGATGGACTAAAAGATAGAATTTACAGAAATTTATCGACCAGGAATTCTAAAAGTAGAATTAGCCAAGAGGTTGGCTTATCAATTTAAAGAAATTGAGTCTTGGGATCATTTATATAATTCTTGAGGGAGGTCAATTGTATAAATGCACGAGTCATCGCATTAAACAGTTTTTGCATTAGACTTAAATTTAAAACGATGAATACTTATCATATTTATTTTCTTTTTCACAGTTTTTGAATTCGTTATATA
>JAIUZE010007996.1:0-52306 GCA_022085475.1 Heliosperma pusillum | reverse complement strand
TACGGTCCTAGTCTAAATATGGCCAGACTCCCGGAATCACATTTTCCGATTCGACTTGCGATAAATATTTCCCATCCAAGACTCGGTCAATCATAGACGCCGAGTACCCCAAATCGTAGCAAACATCACGAAAGAGGCGGAAAACGAGCTCAAGCCTCATAACATGCGGTACGCTACATGCAAATAACACCACCTCGCAAGTACACAACATTGACGGCCGGGTCGATCAACGCATAGCGTTCAACTCCCAACAACGTCGTCGTATGCCCACTAACACATGCATTTAAGCAGTAGGATACCTCTCCGTTCCGACATTCCAGCCTTACGAACGGGAAGGTAGCCAAGGGAATGAGAGTACAAAGCACAAGACAAAAAAGTGCTCAAACCGTAACATTTGTAAAAACCGACTCAAAGTGGGACATAGCAAAAACCGTCACAAAACATGTGATACAAGCGAATGAAATATCATATACCCAAAACATGAATATTATAAGTCACTACGTAAAATTATACGATAAACGGATCATGCGAACTATTATAAATTACGAGTTTTAGAAATTATATGAAAAGCATACAGCCGTGTTCCAGGCCGGTCAGGGGACCGGCGGCCGGTGGGCCGGCTCAGAACACAGGCAAAACCAAAAATCATCCAAAACAGAGAAATGTGTTCCAGGCCGGCATAGTGACCGGCGGCCGGTGCACCGGCCAGGAACACCTCTTCATACAAAAACCAAATTTTCCAAAGGTGTTACTGATGTGTTCCCTGCCGGTGGGCAGACCGGCGGCCGGTCGACCGGCAGGGAGCACCCCTTCACCCGTGAGCCTTCCTTTCTTAACCAATTCATTTCAATTCTCAAATATACTTCTAATAATCATCAACATTCAATATATATCATCAACATTCATCATATAACAACATTCATTAATCATAACATGATTCCTAAACTTCTAATCGTATTATAAATACGATTTCTAGCATATAAAGCATGTAAAACACGTAAATGATATCGAGTAACCCTTCACCGTTACCTTTTTGCGTCTTTAATCGATTTCTAAACCTTCCTAGTCTCCACCTACATACAATTAGATAATAAAAGACGAATATCATTCAACTTGAGAAAGACGGATAATTTAAAAAGCGAGAAAGACGGTAATTTTATTACCAATACGGATAGAGGAAGCTAAGAGGGGAAGAATAAGACGAACTTACGTGAATTTGAGCAACAAACGAACGAGCTATGAAGATTCTAAGCTTGGATGATTATGGAGGCTAGGTTTTGATGGGTTTTCTTAAGGAAGAAGGAAGCTTGAGTTGTGTAAGAAAAATAGGTTAAAGAGGTAGTATGAGATATTTAAGTGGAAAAGTCAATAAAAGTCAAAGACGGCTCAAGACGGGTTTCTCATGGAATCTCGCGGAAATTCCAAATACGAACTCGGAAATTCTAAATTCGACTCGGAACATAAAATTCTAAATTAAAACTTAAATTTGCTGAAAGGTATCCGTAAAATATTTTCACTAGAAAATAGGGTACATTTCCGGGTGTTTCAGTGCCACCTAGGGATGCGTGCTACCTAGGGTTTTGTGAGCTAGGGGATTTCGGCCTCCTTAGGTTGTTTCCCTTGTTTACCTAATCTAGGATTTTATTATATCTTTACAACAATATTTTGAGATATAAAGATAAATATATTTCTATAAGATAAACCAAATAATATTTTGAGATAAAGATATTTCTAAAAGATAAGCAAATATTATTTTATGGTATTAAAGATAAATATCTTTCTTAAATATTATGCTAGGGTTTTAGATCTACTATACTTCTATTACTATAAATATTCCTTCACATATTAATGGGAAAAAACACGAAATACACGAGCAACTACACGGCATATTTACATACTTGTGTTGATTTTCCAAAATCGTTTTAAAAGCAAACCTTTGAGCAAATATTTATTATTTTTAGAGTTTGTTTTTCAAAAGAGTCGTGCATCAATTATTATCAATCGCTTGAGTGAAATACGTTATTGGATAATAGTAAATCATTATAAGCTTACAATTCTTTAACGGGAATCTGTGTGAGTTATATTGTACTTTCTTATTAGCGTAAGATAGTATAGAGTATTTAGCGATACTCACCTTGAGTTATAATCATAGTGTTGATTATACGAGTGGGTTGATAATTTTTGTAATCCGTAGAAAGGTACTAAAAATTATTAATCGAGAATAGTGGACGTAAGTTTCAACGTGTGAAACTGAACCACTTCAAAAATCGTGTGCCTCTCTATACTCTCTTTACTTTTCGTTATTTCGTTACTCGCGCTTACTTTGATTAATTAATTAGTTGATTTTAATTCATAAGATCAAATAATTAATTACATATCATATAAATCGAAAAAGTGGGGCTAGTTTTTAATACTCAATTCACCCTCCCTCTTTCGTATTCGATCAATAGACTCTACAATTGGTACCAGAGCCTCGTGCTCTTGATTGCCTTACAGCAAGGAGTCTGATCCATTTATCTTTTTATTTTTATTTATTTTCCGCTGCATTAAATTTTATTTTAATGGATTCCAAACATCTGAAGTGTCCCGTATTCGATGGGAAGAACTACAGTTTATGGAAAAATATGATGACCCATTTCATAAAGGGTAACGATTGGGAGTGCTGGCTAATCATTAAGAATGACCCTAATAAGATCATGCTTGGATCTGTTAATGGCACTCGCGTCGAAAAGAAAGAAGATGACTATGTTGAGGCAGTTTATAAGAAAGCTGAGAAAAATTCAAAGGCTATTAGTCTGTTGCAAAACGGCATGACTTATACTGAATTTGACCATTTCTCATCTAGTTCTACTGCCAAGGAAATATGGGATGGTCTTGAGTTAGCCTATGAGGGGACAACTGTTATCAAAAAATAACGTATTGCACTACTTATGCGAAAATACGAATTGTTCTCTATGGAACAAAATGAATCGCTTGACAGCATGTCCACTCGCTTCTCTAGTATCATTAATGAATTGAAAAATCTTGGAAAAACTTTTGACTCCGAGGAAATTGCCAGGAAGATCCTTAGAAGTCTATCTAAACGATGGAGACCTAAGGTGACGGTAATTGAGGAATGTAAAGATCTATCTGACCTATCTTTTCAAGAACTACTTGGAACCCTAATGGCTCACGAGATTACTCTTGATGAAGATGAGGCAAATGATAGTAATAACAAGAAAGTGGCTTTACAAGCCGAATCTAGTGAAAGACAAGATTCAGATCTTGAAGATGAAACAGTATTATTTGCTAGACGTTTTAAGAAAAAATTCTTTAATAAACCACAAGGGAAAACGTTTAACAATAACGCTAACAAATCTTACAAGAAGCCAATTGAGTCAAAAGGGTCTCTTTCAAGTCGTGGTTGCTTCAAATGTGGGGATAATGATCACATGATCAAAGATTGCCCCACATGGAAGAAAATCAAAGACAAAAATCATCGAGACAAAACCAAGAAGGAATTCAAGCAAGTGATGATGGCTTATTGCTGGGGAGATCTCGACACAGAGGACGGCGAGTCAGAGGAAGAAGAAGTCGCCAACTTGTGTCTAAGCAACGTCAGTCTTGACCTAATTTATGACAGTGACAATGAAAGCGAATCCGAGATGTGTCTTGTTGGCAACTCAGATTCAGAACCAGATTCAGAAGATGATGAAGAGGTTAGTCATCTTGAACTTAAAAAGCAAGTTAAGAATTTATCTAAGAAGTCTTTAATTAAGTATTTTAAAGAAGCCTTAGATCATTGTCATGAGCAGAGTCTTGAATTAAAAGATCTTAAAGAACAAATTCTTGACATTGCTGAGGAAAACCAACTTCTTAAGGCCAAAGCTAAAAAGCTCAAGTATAAAGTTATGGCAACTTCAGCTATAACTTCAGACAAGACAAATGTTGAGAAAGAAGCTCTTGAGTCTAAAGTTATAGCTAATGAAGCTATCATCTCAGAGTTAAAGCTCAACATTAAGCATCTTCAAGCCAAAGTTATAGCTAATGAAGCTATAACTTTAGAATTGAAGAAAGTCAATGAGCTTTTACAATCTGATGCTAAGGCAAAAGAAAGTATTATCATTGATCACGAGAAAGTAAACTCTTTTCTTTCTCAGCAATTGAAAGATATAAAGGCTGAATTCTCCCAAGCCAAAAGTCAACATAATGAGGAGAAACTTATCTTGAACAAACGGTTCAATGATTTTCGTGAAAACTTCAAAAAGAACAATCCCTCCAAAGACTCGAATGTAGACCATTCGTCATGTGAAAAAGAAATTCAGTCTTTGAAGGAATTGCTTCTACATGCACGAAAAGTTCATGATAAGTGGGAAGGAAGTCAGAAGGTCTTAGACTTCCTTACCGAACAATCTAATAATAACATGAAGATGGGTCTAGGTCATGAATGTTATAGTCGTAGAGACCATGATAAGTGAAAATCCACTCCTTCTGACCGTGATTTCAGAAGAAGGAAGTATGTCAATCTTTCAGAATATCTGATTTGCAATTATTGTGGTCACAACGGTCATGTTAAAGATAATTGTGTTAAATATGTCAACGACAACAAAAATCAAACTGATTTTGTTAAAGAACATGACGTGTCTAGTGTTAATGAGTCTGAACCTGAATCTCAACGTGATGAGGTTAGAAACAATGAGTTCAGGTGGTTTTATGACATAGCTTTCGATTACACATCTATACCTTCAAAATCTAAATCTTATGTGAATCAGAAGCAGTCATCTAAACCTAATGTGCGTCACACTAATAACAAACACTATAATAAACCTAGCAAGCCCTATCCTAAGAAGAAAAGAATTGTCAAACATGTATGGGTTAGGAAGCATCAAATACATAGAGTCACTAACCACAAAGGACCCAACTTAGCGTGGGTACCTAAAAGCTGTATTTGATTCTCTTGCAGATAATAGTGAAAGAAAATAATCTATGGTATCTCGACAGTGGTTGTTCGAGACACATGACCGGAAACAAGAATCTTTTTCTTTCACTAGAGCCCTTCAACGGTGGCAAGGTCACATTTGGAGACAACAAGAAGGGCAATAAAATCGGTGTAGGTAAAATTGGTATATCTCCTTCACATGCTATTAATAACGTATATCTGGTAGATGGTCTCAAGCATAACTTGTTAAGTATCTCTCAACTATGTGACAAAGGCAACAAATTCGTTTTTCATTCAAATGTTTGTCGTATCATAGTTGAAGGTACTAGTAATGTTATCTTAGAAGGTCTACGTAAACGGAACGTGTATATGATTGATTTAAACAAAGTCACTACAAGTTCCTTTACGTGCATGAAAGTTACTGTGGATGATTCATGCTTGTGGCACAAGAGGTTTGCACACATCAGTCCAACAATTTTAAAGAAACTCAAATCGTGGGATTTAGTTAAGGGTTTACCCTCAATCAAATTCGAACAAGAGAAGATGTGTGACTCATGTGCCCGTTCTAAACAAGTTAGATCTTCATTCAAACCAAAACGAGTAGTAAGTACAGAGCGTCCACTTGAGTTGGTACACATGGATTTGTGTGGACCTATGAAAGTAAGAAGCCGCGGTGGATCAAGGTACGTATTCGTCCTAGTCGACGACTACTCAAGGTATGTATGGCCTATCTTTTTATTTACTAAAGATGAAACTTTCGATGAGTTTGTAGTACTAATGAAGCTTGCCCAAAACAAGTGTGATAAAAAGTTAGTTTCCATTCGTACGGATCATGGCACCGAATTTGACAATCAAGCTTTTATAGAATACTGTAGGGAGAATGGTGTAGGACATAACTTTTCTGCACCACAAACCCCACAACAAAACGGTGTCGTGGAACGTATGAACAGAACTTTAGAGGACATGGCCCGCACTATGCTCTTGTGTAGTGGCCTTCCTAAGAACTTTTGGGCCGAAGCCATTAGTAATGCATGCTATGTGCACAATAGAGCTACGATTAGACCTATTCTCAAAAAGACTCCCTACGAACTTTTAAGAGGGAGAAAACCCAATATAGCTCACCTTCGTTGCTTCGGTAGTAAATGTTTTGTCCATAATAATGGAAAAAGTAATTTAAGCAAATTTGATCCACGAAGTGACGAAGCTGTGTTTGTTGGTTATTCTAATCATAGTAAAGCTTTTAAAGTATTTAACAAAAGAACCTTGTGCATAGAAGAAAGTGTTCATGTTGTATTTGATGAAGATAATGTGCCTGAGCAAGTTGAACAGAATGAAGAAGAAGACATGAATGATCCAGACTTTCACCTCTCAAGGGAAGACGAGCCAGAAAATAATGAAGAAGTTATTGAAGGAATCAATGATGAACTTGATAAATCCGCAAATGACCTTGAACAGAGAACTGAGACAATTGTTAATAATACGAATGTCTCTTCTCAAAACAAGGAAAAGGAAACTGAAGTTATAGCTGATGATGCTATAACTTTGAACCAGGATCAAGATGGTGTAACTGAAGTTATACCAACTTCAGCTATAACCCCAGAGTCCAACTCAGGGGGAACCAATCTTGATTCTGAATCATTTGTGGAAAGTGATAGTTCATCAGATGATGATGAGCCTAGGAACTCTAAGAAATGGAAATATAAGAGTTCTCATCCTATGGATTCTATCCTAGGAAGCTTGAATAAGGGAGTTCAAACGAGGCGAACATTAAATAACTTTTGTTCATTCTATTCTTTTCTATCTACCATAGAGCCTACCAACATCAAAGAAGCTCTTGCAGAATCCGACTGGATTGTAGCAATGCAAGAGGAGCTTCAACAGTTCGAACGTAATAAAGTATGGCACCTTGTGCCACGACCTCCTAATCGAACTGTGATTGGTACTCGATGGGTATTCAGAAATAAATTGGATGACTCAGGAGTTATAGTTCGTAATAAGGCTCGCTTGGTCGTTCAAGGTTATAATCAACAAGAAGGGATTGATTATGACGAGACATTCGCTCCAGTAGCAAGACTTGAAGCTATTCGCTTGCTCATCGCCTTCGCAGCTCACAAAGGAATGAAATTATTCCAAATGGACGTTAAGACTGCATTTCTTAACGGTTATTTGGAAGAAGAGGTTTTTGTTGAACAACCTCCCGGATTTTTGAATAGCAAGTTCCAAAACCATGTTTTTAAACTCGATAAAGCTTTATATGGTTTGAAACAAGCGCCTAGGGCTGTGTACGACAGATTGTCTAAATTTTTATTGCAAAACAATTTTAAAAGAGGATCTATCGACAAAACCCTATTCTAAAATCCGAGGGTTCTGATTTACTTGTTACTCAAATTTATGTAGACGATATTATTTTTGGTTCTACTAAGAATAAATTGTGCAAGTATTTTTGAGATCTAATGACCTCAGAATTTGAAATGAGCATGATGGGAGAATTAAAATTCTTCCTAGGACCGCAGATTCAACAAACCAAAGAAGGAATAAAGATTCACCAACAAAAATATGTCAAGGAGGTAATCAGAAAATTTGGTATGGAGAACGCTCATCCTATGGATACACCTATGGTAACTGATAAAAAGTTGACCTTAGACGAAAATGGTAAGTCCGTAGATGAGACTACATATCGAGGTATGATTGGTTCTTTATTATATTTAACTGCAAGTAGGCCTGACATTATGTTCAGTGTATGTGTCTGCGCTAGATTTCAATCATGTCCTAAGGAATCACATATGATTGCAGTTAAACGTATCTTGAGATATTTAATTGGTACATCGAATTTATATTTATGTTATCCACTTGAGTGCAATTTCGATCTAGTAGAATATTCAGACGCAGACTATGCGGGATGTTCTTTAGATAGAAAAAGTACCTCTGGATTTGCTACGTTTGTTGGACCTTACATAATTACTTGGGGCTCAAAGAAGCAAAATTCGGTTGCGTTATCTACTGCAGAAGCCGAATATATCGCTGCAGGATTGGTATGTTCTCAACTACTTTGGTTAAATCAACAACTATGTGATTATGGTGTTAATGTTGGTTGTATGCCTGTATTTTGTGATAATACGAGTGCTATTATTATTTCTAAGAACCCAGCTCAGCATTCTCGTACTAAGCATATAGACATTAGACATCATTTTTTGCGTAACCATGTAGAAAAGGGCAACATTAAACTCCAATTTTGTAGTACTGACGATCAATGGGATGACATTTTAACAAAGGCGTTAGCGAGAAGACGTTTTGAGATTTTGCGGTTGGAAATTGGTTTAATCAGTAGCAATTAAATTCGTCATATTTATTTCGTGAACCTGCGTGACTGGCTAGAATAAGACGAGATTGTATGACTGTGTCCGCATATTTCATTGCTAGTATATTTGTGTTTAATATAATATATTTTACGTGAGTATCTTGCATATTAAGTGTTTTATGAAAATTGAATTATGAACCACATATTTGCCAAAAACCTATCCTATTCACTTTCCTAATTGAACCAAAATTTTACCCATGTATTTCATGTTAGCCGAAATTACCAAATAAAATCACCCTACCATATCTTTTTATTTTACCAAATCCTATCCTTACCATATCTCAACAATTAATTACCTAAGATTCCTTTTCCTACCCAAATTCAAAAAACAAAAAAAAAAAAAAAAAAAAAAAAGGAAATAAGGTCTTAGAGCCGGCACCCCATGTGCCAAGTACAAAAGTACTCTTCCCAATTTTTACAACTCATAATTACCCATCACTTTCACCACATCAACACATCATCAATTTTTTTTAACTCTTTCTCTCCCCTTCTCCTTCCTCACGGCACCCAAAACAACAAAAAAAAAAATTACCCAAAACCTTTCAACCTTCATCCATGGCTTCCACTAAATCAAAAATCTCCAAAAACCCAAACCCAAAAACTCCTAAGCCTAGCATGCCCACAAATACCTCTCCTAATCCCACACAAAAATCACCTACCATGAACCAAACCGGGTCCGGTACGGGTCTTGAGGGTACAAAAAGAAGAAGGTTAAATAAGGGCAAAGCTAGAGTCCAAGAAGAAGCTACTACCGAAACCGTTGACACGGTTCCCGAGGAGACTACACGGGTCACGTTCCGTGATTTTTCGCCTCAAGAAACATCTTCCGGGCTTGATAAACTCCGTCTCACAAAAGATGAAAGAAAGATTGTAAACCGAGTTGCTCAGTACGGAATACATGGTGGTCGTCATTATCCGAAAGCTTGGTGTGACAAATATAGGGCTTTAGGATTCTTTACCGACTTTTTAAATTTTCAAGAATGGGAAACCGTGGCACAGTTTTCGGGTCCAGTCTATCCGATTGAGGTAATACAGTTTTTCGCTTCTGTTTCATTAACCGATGGAGAGTTGAATGCCGTCATTAATGGCCGTTCAGTTTTGATTTCCGTGACGGACTTTTGTACTCTGTTTTCGGTTCCTGATAATGGAATCAAAATCAATCCGAGTACGTCATGGGATGAACTGACGGACATGGCTAAGTTGGAAGTTAAGAAATACTTTGAAGTTGGGGCTTCTTTGTCGAGTTGTGTTTTGGCGGGGAGTGTGTCCCCAAAGTTGAAATTTCTGTTAAATTTTTTATGGAACACCGTAATTCCGCGTCGGGGAGGACGGGACAAGATTGCATGTTATGAGATGTTGGTTGTGAAGCATTTGTTGGAGGGAAACCGGGTTAATTTACCTTTTCTTGTCTTTTCTCGTATTTCCCAAACCGCTTTTTCGGTGACCGAGGACAAGATTTATTCTACTCTTGATTTACCCTACGGGATGTGGGTATCACGGCTCTTTGAGTCAAAAGGGGTCGTTGCTGTGAATAGTTATGGTGTTACCGTCAAAGATGACATGTGTGACACGTTCTTGAAATTCATGAAGTTGGATGCTAATGGACCGAAGTTGATGTTTTTGACAAAAGGGGGTTCGGTCGGGATGCAGCCGGTTGGGGCTGATTTTTCAGGAATCGAGTCAAAATTGGATATGTTTATGAGAAGTGTGATGGAGCGCCTTGATGCGCAGGACAAGAAGATTGATGCGGTGTTGGACAAGATTGTTCAAACCGTGGCATTGGGTTCCTTTAGCTCTACCCATGACCAAGGTGGGTCGGGTGTGAGTCGTGAGATGAGGGCGTGGATGACGGGTGTGGATGATTGCCTAGCAAAATTGGAAAGGAACATTGTCGATTGTCGACAAGAAATGTATAGGCAAAGGGATAGGTTGACATACTTGGTGAGCCAAGGCGGTTCTTTGGTTAAAAGTGGTACGAAAATGCGTGAGGGGATGCGTACTATCTTCGATGCGACGGAGGCTCTTTCCTTGAAAGTTCGGAACTTTGACATTTGCCTCACCGCTCAAGCTACACATGTGTCCTCGTGCTTTGACCGTCTCTCCACTCTCGAGTACCGCACTCGGCCCGGTTATGTTGCACCCTAATATTACCCGCTTACCCACAATGCCTTGCTCTTCTTATCCTTGTTTGTTTGTTTCTTGAACTACTTAACCAATTCGGCCCATTTTGGCTTGTTTAAACTTTGTTCTATTCGGCCCAATGACAACTACCAATATTTCTTGTGGTTTGTAGTTCTTAATTAACATTTGCACTTGATTTTGCTTGGTATATATCGTTTTATATTGCGTATTTTGCATATCTATTTCTTGCCTTGACATGTGTTATTCTAGTCGTTTCATGTCTTTGTTCTTGTCTTTTCAATGATGCCAAGAGGAGGAAGAAATGATATGATTTGAGTCTTTGCTTAAGCTTGCTCCTTGTCAAGACTCGTTATCTCTTAAAGTCTTTCGAGCTATAACTTTGGCTAAGTTGTTATGTTCTTGCGATCAAAGTTGCTATAAATTTGGAGTGCTTTGTTGAGGGGGAACCATACTTAGTCACATCGTTAAGAGGAAATCATAAGAGACTTGTCATCATCAAAAAGGGGGAATTTGTTGGACCAATTTCATAGTTTTGATAATGACATGTGTTTACGTAATAATATGTTTTACTCGATATATCATATGCGTGTAATTGTGTGCTTTAATCTTATTATAGCTAGCAACGATTATGAGAAGAAAGATCAAAGTTAGGCATAACTTTGATAAAGTCTGTAAGACAAAGTTATAACAGCTTCAGGAATAACTTTGGAAGTGAACATGAAAGTTATAGCTAACCAGGCATAACTTTAAAGAAAATCGCTTCAAGCAAGATCTACATAAAACTACACAAGACTCGAGATGGAGGGTCTTTGTGATCAAGATGAAGAGATGATCCGTATACTGAAAATCTTTGTGAAGATTAGATAGTATAGGTCGTCATTCGGTAACTATTCCATTCGAGAGATTTTATGTTCAAAGTTATAGCTTTAGCCTATGACTTTGGATGATAAATTATTGATGCATGATTTTTGGAAATAAAATGTTTTGAAATGTTTTCAAAAGTGAAAGAGTATTTTTATATTTATCAAAAGTTTTAATATAGAATATATTTATGAGATTCTATTGGTTAGTAATCCAAACTTATGGGGGTAATGGACCTAAGGTTTCTAAATTATATTCTATCTCCAATTTGTTGTTAACCTAATTACCCACTTAGTGTTTGAGCTATCTCGGGTTTAGTGAAACCTAGTGTTTGTGCCTCCTAGGGATGTGTGCCTCCTAGGGTTTCGTGAGCTAGGTGAATTCGGCCTCCTTAGGCTTGTTTCCCTAGTTTACCTAATCTAGGATTCTACTATATCTTTACAACAATATTTTGAGATATTAAGATAAATATATTTCTATAAGATAAACCAAATAATATTTTGCGATAAAGATATTTCTAAAAGATAAGCAAATATTATTTTGTGATAAGATAAGTATCTTTATTAAATATTATTATACTAGGGTTTTAGATCTACTTTATTTCTATTACTATAAATATGCCTTCACAGATTAATGGAAAGCGACACGAAATTACACAAACAACTACACGGCATACATACTACTTGTGGTGATTTCCACAAAAAAAAATCGTTTTTTTTTTTTTTTAAAGCCAACATTGAGCAATATTTTTATTTTTAGAGTTGTGTTTTCACAAGAGTCGTGCATCATTATTATCAATCGCTTGAGTGAAAACGTTATTGGATAAGTAATCATGATAAGCTACAATTCTTTAACGGGAATCTGTGTGAGTTATATTGTACTTTCTTATTAGCGTAAGATAGTATAGAGTATTTAGCGATACTCACCTTGAGTTATAATCATAGTGTTGATTATACGAGTGGGTGGGTAATTTTTGTAATCCGTAGAAAGGTACTAAAAATTATTAATCGAGAATAGTGGACGTAGGTTTCAACGTGTGAAACTGAACCACTTCAAAAAATCGTGTGCCTCTCTCTTATCTCTTTACTTTTCGTTATTTCGTTACTTCGCGCTTACTTTGATTAATTAATTAGTTGATTTTAATTCATAAGATCAAATAATTAATTACATATCATATAAATCGAAAAAGTGGGGCTAGTTTTTAATACTCAATTCACCCCCCCTCTTTCGTATTCGATCAATAAACTCTACACTATGGGTCTCCCCTTCGGAGAAGAAAGGAAACCAAGGGTGTCAAACGAAGATTTGATAACCACAATCATGAAAAGCGACCGTTTAAATCCATCTACCCTCATCACGGATGTTGATCTTCAGAAGAATACATATGGATGGAGGAAAAAAATCAAAGGGACTGACAACAAGGGACTATTCTTCAAAATGACTACAGGGGAAGGAGATTTATTCAAGGCAGAGGATGATTCTGGATCTGGGTCTGGGTCTGGGTCTGAGTCTGAGTCCGAATCTGATGTGAGTCTTAATGCTAGGTCTAGGGCAATAGGTGTTGAAGATACCCCTTCCCCAGTCATTCCTTTTCCCATGTCTCCTGCTGGTATTCCGGGGCCTGTCCCAAATACCATTCTTATCCCGTCGTTGACCTCTGATCTGTTGGCCCAAATGTTAGCGCATTTCGCGCAGTTCCAAATTAATAATAAGATGAACCAGTTTGCTTACGACTTGTCTTATTTACTTTGCAATTCAATTTTTGAAAACGATTGTTTTATTAATGACATTGAGAATGACGTCGAAGACGAACAAATAAAAGAAGAAGATGAGGAGGAGTTTGAAACACCTCCTCCCCAGTTAGTAAAAGGGTTGGAAAAATACGACCAAAGAAGTTCGACCATCGAAGATACCGAAACCATCAATGTGGGAACCACCCTAGAGCCACAAGAGCTTAAGAGAGGAACAACCTTAGATCCCGCAGACAGAAAGGGGTTCATATACTTGTTGAATGAGTTCACGGATGTGTTTGCATGGTTCTACAAAGATATGTCGGGTGTTGATCGAGCAGAGCACAAAATTTTGATCAAACCGGGTTTCAAACCAATGAAGCAAAAGCTACGTAGAATGCGTACCGAATGGTCTTTAAAGGTCAAAGACGAAGTCGATAAACAACTCAAAGTCGGGTTCATTAAAGTGTCAAAATACTCAAAGTGGGTAGCTAACATAGTTCGAGTTCCGAAAAAAGATGGTAAAGTCCATGTTTGCGTGGATTTTCGTGATCTAAACAAAGCTAGTCCAAAGGACGACTTCTCATTACCTCACATTGATATCTTGATTGACAACACCGCGAATCATACACTACTGTCCTTTATAGATGGTTATGTCGGTTACAATCATATAAAGATGGCCGAGGAAGATATGCACAAAACTGCTTTCGTGACACAGTGGGGTACCTATTGCTACACAGTCATGTCATTCGGGTTGATAAACGCTGGAGTTACATACCAAAAAACGACAACGACGTTGCTACATGACATGATCCAAAAAGAAGTGGAAGTATATGTCGACGTCATGATCGTGAAATTAAAGGAACGCAATGGCCACCTCAGTGCCTTGCAAAAATTCTTTGAAAGGTTGCGGAAGTACAACATGAGATTGAATCCACATAAGTATGCATTCGGGTCACCTCTGGCAAGCTTTTGGGTCACATCGTTAGCCACCGTGGCATCGAAGTTGACCCATCAAAGATTAAAGCCATTATGGAAATGCCTCATCCCACAACCGAAAAAGAGATCTGAGGCTTCCTGGGTCGAATACATTACATAAGCCAATTCATCGCAAAATTAACGATGATATGCGAACCAATCTTTAAGAAGCTCAAGGTTGGAGAGCATGTAGCTTGGGACGGAGAATGTCAAGATGCCTTCAACAGGATAAGAGATGTGTTATCCTCTCCCCCAGTCCTTAGTCCAGCAGTAGCCGGAATTCCATTGTCGTTGTATCTAACAGTCACAGATACCACGATGGGGGCAATGTTGGCCCAAACTGTAGACAAAGAGGAAAGATTAATTTACTACAATAGTAAAAAGTTCTTAGAATATGAGTCGAAGTACACTCTAGTTGAAATGACATGCGTAGCCTTGGTATGGGCAACGAAGAAATTAAGACACTACATGCTCAGTCATAGTGTAAGTGTATACTCTAAAATGGATCCAGTCAAATACCTGTTTGAAAAACCAGTGCTCAACGGCAGAATGTCAAGATGGACTCTCATGCTATCTGAGTTCGATCTTAAATATGTACCGCTGAATAGGGCTGAGCAAAAATATACGATACGGTTTTATTATACGTATCCAATACGATATACGGTTTCAATTATAAGGATTTCCGTATATTCGATACGAATTTCCGTATATACGATACGGTTTATAAAAAACCGTATCGAATACGTATCGGCAAAATTTGAAACCGGATATACGGTTTCCGATACGGTTCCTATTTTTAATATAAAATATAAAAATAAAATCATAAAACCACTAAACGTCGAGTATATCCGTGACTCAATCTTATTACTTTTATACATTTTAAAGTTATTTATTCTTATAATATGTGATACTCATTTAACTTATTAAGAAAAATCATAAAATCACAAAAAAATAAAAATAGGACATAAAGTTTTACATAAAATTAAATGGAAAACCGGATACCGGATATACGGTTTCCGGATATACGGAAAATTCGTATCGGATAAGGATGCTCAAAATTGAGATTTTTAAAACCGGATATCCGATACGGTTTTAAAAACCGTATCGGATATACGGTTTTGCTCACCCCTACCGCTGAAGGCAATAAAAGGAAGGGTTGTCGCTGACTTCTTGGCCGATAACCCAATCGAAGAATCAGAAGCTATCGACACATGGTCATTCCTAGACGAAGATGTGGTACACATCGAAGATGACATATGGGATTTGTATTTTGATGGAGCATCAAATTGCATGGGATACGGGATAGGTGTTCTTCTCATTTCACCAAAGGGAGAACACGTGCCCGTGTCAGTCAAATTAAACTTCACCATCACAAACAACGCCGCAGAATACGAGGCTTATCTTCTGGGTCTACAAAGTGCCAAGGAATTAGGCATAAAGAAGTTGATAGTACACGGAGATTCGTCGTTGGTCATCAACCAAGTCACGGGGTCCTGGAAAATCAAGAGTGGCAGTTTGGTACCATATCAAGACAAGATAGAAGAGCTAGAAAAGCTTTTCGTTGACATACAATATGTTCACCTCCCAAGAGAGGAAAATCAATTCGCCGACGCCTTGTCAAAATTGGCAGCATTGATAAACATCCCTGATCACATGAATAGTATGCCTCTATGCGTCGAGCGAAGATCCGCACCAGCTTACATTAATGCGATCGACGATACTGAGGGAAGTGAGACTAAACCCTGGTATACGTCAATTCTCAAATTCAAAAACACGGGAAAATACCCCGCAGACCTTGATACGCGCAAAAAACGCGCACTACGAATGTTGTCAGCTCAATTCGTTTAGACTAACGACGGACAATTATACAAGAAGACTGCACAAGGTGTCTTGTTGTTGTGTATCGACAAGACAAAAGCCGAAAAAGTTATGGAAGAAGTCCATGACGGGGAGTGTGGGCCACACATGAACGCCCACATGCTAGTTCAGAAAATCATAAGACTCGGTTATTATTGGACTACGATGGAAACAGATTGTCGAAAATATGTCCGACATTGCCCCAATTGACAGATATTCGCAAATGTGCAGCACATGCCACCTTCCCTTCTTTACACCATGACATCACCCTGTCCTTTCTCAACCTGGGGAATCGACATCATTGGAAAAGTAAATCCTTCTGGAACGGGAGGGCATTGCTTCATCTTAGTTGCGATTGACTACTTCACAAAGTGGGTATAGGCCGAGTCCTACAAAGTGCTAACTGTGAAGCAACTAGCCAAATTCATTCAAAACGACATCATTTGTAGATATGGGTACCCGCTAAAAAGAATGAAGGCGGAGGTGAAACAAAAAAAGAAGAAGCTGGTCTTACAAACACTCGATCGAGTTTCACCATACTCGATCGAGTACTTCTTAGAAAGAGAGATTAATTACAATGACGTAGCCAATTACGGTCCGTCTTAAGGACACTCGATCGAGTTTTTGTAATACTCGATCGAGTTTCTGCGTACTCGATCGAGTATCATCAGACTCAATCGAGTCGGCCACGCTGGGTTGTTTCCGTACCCTATCAACGAAAGTAGACAACAATGATGAAAGAGCACATACATGTAGAAGCTGGGATGACCCCGCAAAAGGAATATTTGGGTCGGCCTTTCGAGCATCCAACCCCCTAATAGTTTTCACTAAGATAATCCAAGAAGGATTAGCATGATTTTCCATTTGTTCAACAATTCAAATGAGTCTCGCCTGGCCGCGATAAGATGAAATCTCTACTAAACCCTCAAAACAATACAAGTGTAGAAGAAGGAGACCATATGCACGTCGTCGGTACACGGTAGTTCAGATCATGAGCACGTTGAAATCGATGCACTAGGGCAAGTAGATTCACTCGTCCTCCCTCAACTATGACATGGGACTCCTCGTGGGATAACCCTAGGTAATCGCGGTACTTCCTACCCCAATCAGGAACGAAATCAGGAATTGCAGGCTCCTGAGTGATCTTCCATCCTCCCAAGACAGTGAATTCTTCAGGAAGGGGACAAAATTCCCCCTCTGGAAAGGCAAAAACATGATGAATAGGATCCCACATTCTCAAGCATTCATCTAGAAAAATAGATTGAACCATAACCCGCCATAGGAAGTCTATTTGGTGAATCCCTGCATCAGTCAAAGCTTGGATATCTACCCCTTTAAAATCGGTAGCCCACCCCTTCATTATTCCAAACAAGGAATTCATGCTTGAAGCTAGGCTCAGAAGGATGATTTTTTCTTCTTGAGAAAAGTGTTTGCAAGTTATGACTTTTCCTCATTGACAATCCCTCTTTAAATAGGAAGCATGAAGAAGATCCTTTCCTATTTTCAGGTTTAGGAAATCTCACTTTAATGTGGAAATCTTACCTTATAAGTATTAGGAAAATAGAAATTAGGAAGGAAATTTACAATTTCCTCTTCAACAGAATAATTTCGGTCGTGTGAAACCGTCACCCATCTCGGGTCACGCGCCAGATGCCAGTTTTACAATTTCTTTCCTCAACAAATGAAGTTTCGAGTAAAAGTCCCGTACATACTTACGGATTTAATTTTCTTTTTGTTTGAAGGTAGCGGGCTACGCCCACGTTGATTATGGGTCGGGTCGCATTAGAAAATGCAGAATCGTGTCCACCCATTCCAGTCTTGCCAAAATTCCAAAAATTTTCAACATTCCAAAATTTTCAACAACATTTTCAACATCGTCAACGTTGACAAGTTTCAAATACTTACGCTTGATCGATGAACCATTTCAAATCAATGCAGATCGATGATCCATTTTCAAACCCAATCTCGGTCGATGCCCCTTTCAACTTTCAAATCTCAAAATATTGCTACGTGAATTATGTGCTATATGAATTGTGATCAAACTTGCACAATATGCTCCAACTGGGGGCTCTGTCGCCGTCGGCTCCAGAGCTCACTATGAAATAGACAGGATGATATCCACCCAACAAAGAAATCTACAGCAGAATGCTAGCTCGAACGAGCATTGATTAGATGAATCTTTCCCTCGATAGGACACCGGAATTGACAACATTCCTTCAAGTAGAATTCAAGTCTTGTCTTTATTCCACGGAATAACAAGATATCAATTGAGGCCGGAGCAGCAGAAAGCAACAAGCCAATGACCTTGAACTATGATACGGATTTAATTCCGTCAGAAACGGATACGTATGCGCCTAAGGATAAGGCTCAACCCCCCTTATGATGAAAACAACGATGTTGTGAGTCGATGACCAGAATAGAAAAGTGAATGAGGCGTCCAGAACCGTGCTTGAGGTATGCCTCCTTGTCTTATGGCAGGCGAGCTTACATACGCAAGTCTAATGGACTCTAAACGACCCGCGGAATCCTCAGGTCAGTGGACTTGGGGTATACTTTGACTTTTGCCTTGTCCAATCCTCGGTCAAAGTGGGGGCTCTGTAGATACCTGTTTCCGTCGATACATGCATTTATAAAAATCCCGTTAACACCCGATGATGATAGGACAACATATATTTCGTATATGAACTTGTCATTATTTGAGTTTGATTTACGATGTAAAACGAGCGTCGTCGACAATTCATATTTTAAATGAAATTTAAAATGAATTTCCGATTCAAGAAGATTCATTTTTAACCCGTTTTAGAAACCGAGTCTTTCTTTATTTTATTGAAAATGAAATAAGCATTTATTTTAACCCGACTTTAAAAAGTAAATTTTGATTTACTTGAATGTTATCGTCTCATTTTGGCTTTAAAACAATGTTTAAAATGCTAGTTTGCGACGGTCGTTTTAAGATCATTTTGAAAGCGATTTGAGCCCGATTTTCAATCCGATTTCGACCCAATCTCCACCTCTCCTAGCCCACTCATCAAACCTCACTATAGACCCTTTTAAGCCCCATATTTGAGCCAAGACAAGCCCATTTTCGAGCTCCCAAAACAGCCACTATTCCCCTCACCCACGGTTCAAGCTACACCCGCAAACCAAGCCCAAAACCTATCCAAATCGACTACCCATTAACCCAAACCCAACTACACACCTACCTACCCATACTAACTACCTTACCCATCAAGCAAACCCCCTCACAAACCCTAACCTAACCGAAACAGGATGCACAAACAGTCCACACACAAACACTTTTCCTCACACTCAAACCCTAAGCAAACACCTCTAAACTCTCTATATAAATCCACCACCACCTTCATTAAACAGGTTGAGCACTCATACATAATCTACACAGAAGAAACACACGAAAACCTAAAGCAAAACCCTAACAAAACAACCTAAAACCGTAACCTAAAACAGAGCAGCCTCCGCTCTGTTTTCAGATTACAGCCGCTACTTCAAACCTTTTTTTATCCCAATTCCGATCATATTTTGAGACGAGTGATACCAGTATTGATAACTACTCCGAGTTTAGTTTTTAAAACATCTTTCGGATCCAGAGGTCAAGTAACGAAGATTTTATAGGCGTTTGAAAGACGTTGCGCATGTCTGCCATTTACAAAAAACGAGTTTCATTTACCATCGATTACGACTCAAGACAAGCGGTCAACGATATATGTAAGTTGAGGGTGCAAACACACCTCCTTTCCTTTTTTAATTTCGGTCTTTATTTATCATATCCATCGTTTATTATTATTTATCGTAAATGTTCGTTTGTTTGTCATTAACTCATCGTCTGTGTATTTAATCCATTGAATCGTTTATTATATGCCATGCTACTGTTTTAACCAACCAAATTCATTAGTATATGATATGTCGTCGTTCTAATTAGCGTAGTTCGTCAATATAGGTTATATCGATGTTGTTAACCTTTGTTGCTTTCTTTTGTATCAAATAGAGTTAACTTTGAAAATGTCAATCGAGTATCTCTCTGCCCGTGTCGTTTTGAGCATGTTTTAGAGTCATTCGACCGAGTACAGTGTTACTCGATCGAGTGACCCTGAGACAGAATGTCTTTCGTCTTTGCTTTTAACTTTGAGTTACTAAAACATTGTCCATAATCATTACACAATTATAAATATTAATGATCAGCAATTAACAAGCCCAATATATGGAATACGCATCATGATTCACACATATCAGACAAAGAAACACGATTTCACAAATGATAAAAGCCAAGACAATATTTTCACACCATAAGCAATTCATACAACATATTAAACATAAGTAACACAAAATATGTGCACAAACCAATTTGGAAATAATCATGTCATTACCATAATTATTTTGTAATGATTAAAGGTTAAATTATTCATATTCATCATCAAATTGTCATACACCATGCATCTAACAATTAAAGGCACTTAATTCAGGTGCATAAAATATTGAAGTCTTCAATAAACTTAAACACACACTGAGCAGATTCACAAAACGCCTTCTACGGAGAATTACTTGATAACGATTATCAGATAAACTAGTGCACAACTAATAACGAAAACTTTGAAATGAAAGTGGAAAAACGATCACATGGATAGACTGATGAGAGAGAAAGTTAGAGAGAAGATACTCTAATTTTTCTAGGGTTCTTGGTTTTTGAGCAATGGCTAAAAACAAAGCTAGCAATCATTCTCAGGTGAACACAAAATTAATTAGTAAAAATAATAATGCATCAATTAATACTAATACAAACAATCATATAGAATTAACTAATACGTCAAATAGTAATAATACTAACAATTTGGTGAGTAACAGTGTGCAAAAAACAACGATTGCCAACAATGAAACTCTAGTTACAGAGGCTAGAAATATGGTTCAGGAACGCCTTCATGAAGAACAAATGGAGCACAGTGCGACAGAAGAAGGGCAGGAGAGTCAATGGCAAGAGGTTGTGTCTAAAAGGAAGAAGCAAGAGATGACTCGCGCACGGGAGGATAAACTGGAATCCATTGCAGAAAGTGAGGTGGATAGTGTAGTTCCAAAAGGTACTGTTCTTAAGCTTACTATGGAGGATGTAGCGGGGGAACTTAAATACTGGTCCTCTGCTATATATGGTTATGTTATGGGGGCAAACCCTCCTAGAATGGTGTTAGAAGGATTTCTTCGTAGGACCCTCAAGGATTATAAAGTGTCTAAGATCTCATTTCTTCCCAGTGGATTGTTTATGGTTAGATTTGAGGAATTAGAACATCAGCAATTGGTTTTGAATAAGGGTATAATGTTGTTGGATGGTAAACTTGTTATTCTCAGGCCATGGAATCCCAATGTGAGAATGGACAAGGTCTCTGTTAAGTCAGTGCCTATCTGGGTAAAGTTGGTTGGATTAGATTTGAAGTTCTGGGAGGATAAATGTTTGGAGAAATTGGCCTCATTAATAGGCAAATTTCAGAGAATTGATGAAATTACTAAGATGAGAACCTTACTTGGCTTTGCAAAAATTCTAATTGAGGTTGAGGTGGACCAGCAGTTCCCTAACCAGATTGATTTTGAGGATCAGATTGGATTGGAGGTTAGAGTGGCTGTGGAGTATGATTGGGTCCCAATCACGTGTCAGGTTTGTAAAGGAATGGGTCACAGGTCGGAGGTCTGTCGGAAGAACAGAGTGCCCATTGTATCTAAACCAGTACAAATGCCAGTGATTCAAAAACAAGTTTGGAAAAGGAAGGAGGATGGTATGAGGATGAATGATCAGGTTGAATTCCCAATTTTACCAAAGAGTGTAGGCAGAATACCTGAACATAAGGAATCAATGAAAGATAAGGAGAGGGAAGAGACACCAGCAAATACTCCTGTTACATTAAACTATGGAGCTTTATTCACTCCTGCACGAGTTATCACTAGACTTACAAGACATAAGACCAGGATTCTTGATGAACAGCAGAGTGGCTTTATGCTGCAGTTTAATAGTGCTTTGGGAAAGGAAAATGAATTGGTTGATAAAGGAGGTGGGGATGGGGGTTCCTCATCTCATCATGGTTAGAATTGGAGTTTGGAATGTGAGGGGCCTAAATAATGTGATTAAACAAAAATATATTAAATGGTACCTTCACCAGGCATAGGTGGAGATATTTGGGCTCCTTGAGACAAGGGTGAAATCCTTGTCTCTAAAGAAAGTGGCTGATAATGTCTGTCATGGTTGGTCTTTTGTAACTAATAATGATTGTCATGAGGGTGGCAGAATTTGGGTGCTGTGGAGGAGTCATAGGAGTAAGGTGGATATCATTGAGAAGTCTGATCAGTTAATTCATTTGCAAGTGCAGCAGTTAACTGATAATAGAAGATTTTTTGTTACTTTTGTGTATGGCTTTAATAAGATTCAGGAAAGAACTCCTTTGTGGAATGATCTACTCAGGATTAATATGGTGGAGCCTTGGATTATTCTAGGAGACTTCAACAATGTTTTGAATGCAAGTGAGAAGATTGGACTTCCTGTTAAGGATGCTGAGACCATGCCTTTCCAGAATGTTATTAATACTTGTGAGCTGTGTGACATTAAAACTGTTGGAGCTTTTTTCACTTGGAATAACAAACAACCTAGTGGGACTAGGGTGTTTAGTAGGATAGATAGGGTCTTGGTCAATGATAGTTGGCTTCAATTCAGGCCTACTGACTATGCATATTATGGACCTGAAGGAGATTTTGACCATTGTCCCTGTATAATAGAGGAGGGTGGAGGATATAGCTGTCAAAAGAAGCCTTTCAAGTTTTTCAATATGTGGAGTAAGGTTGAGGTGTATAAGAAGATAGTTCAGCTGGGTTGGTCTAAACAGGTTGAGGGTACCCCTATGTTTAGAGTGATTACCAGACTGAAATTGCTGAAGCCTCTTCTTAAAGGGCTGAATAGAGAGCTGTTTTCTGACTTAGAAAGGAATGCTGATGTGGCTTTTGAAGTGATGATAAACTGCCAGAAGGAACTGCAATCTGATCCTACTAGCAGTGTCCTCATGGATAAGGAGTTACAAACTAGACTGAGTTATAGAATGTTAGCTAAGGCTAAAGAGGAGTTTCTGAGACAAAAAACCAAATGCCAGTGGGCTAAGGATGGTGATACCAACACTGCTATGTTTCATAAGATTATCAAGCAGAGACAAATTCAAAATAAGGTATTCTGAATTGTGGGGCTTAACGGTGTACTGTATGATAAGCCTGAGGATATTCAACAGGCCTTTGAGGACTATTATAAAGATTTATTAGGATCTTGTGCTCCTACTTCTGAGTTCTTTCCTCATATCATGAGAGAGGGACCTAAATTCTTACAAGAGGAATGGGAGGGCCTATGTACCATCCCTACTGAGGGGGAAATTAGGAGGACTGTTGAGTCTATACCTATGGAGAAGAGTCCTGGTCCTGATGGCTATACTAGCTGCTTCTTTCAATCTAGTTGGGAGATAATTAAAGAGGATATATGCCTGGCAGTTAGGGACTTCTTTATTTCAGGCAAGATGTTAAAACAGATTAATGCTACTAATATAGTGTTGATTCCTAAGAAGGAAAACCCTATAAATGTTAGAGATTTCAGACCCATTGCTTGCTGTAATACTGTGTATAAAATCATTTCTAAGCTTTTATGTGATAGGTTATCCAAAATTCTTCATGGTATCATTAATCCATCTCAATCTGCTTTCATTAAAGGGAGAAGTATTATGGGGAATATCCTCATCAGTCAAGATCTTGTGAGATTGTATAACAGGAGGAACTCTTCACCTAGGTGCATGATTAAGGTGGATTTGAGGAAAGCATATGATTCCATTGAATGGGATTTTGTCTAAAAGGCTGCTGCAGAGTTTGAACTTTCCTACTCATTTCATTCAGCTTATTCATCAATGCATTACAACCACCTCTTATTCTATTGTGCTAAATGGGAATTCCTATGGTTATTTTCATGGGAAGAGAGGGTTGAGATAGGGAGACCCACTGTCACCTTTACTTTTTACACTATGTATGGAGTATTTGAGTAGAATCCTTAAGGTTATAGGTGGTCTACCTGGTTTTAAATTCCATCATCTTTGCAAAGGATTAAAACTTAACCATCTTATGTTTGCTGATGATCTCCTTATTTTCTGTAAAGGAGATATCAAGTCAATCTTTATGATTGTTGAGGGATTTAGTAGTTTTTCTAAAGCTTCTGGGTTACAGATTAACAATGACAAGTCTGAATTGATCATGAATGGGGTTGACAGGGAGACTGAGGAATTCACTCTACTGCAAACTGGTTTCACCAAAGGTAGCTTGCCTTTTAAGTACTTGGGTGTGAACATATCCCATAAGAGACTGTCCAAGCATGATTGTAATGTACTGATTGAGAAGATGACTGCTAGAATTAAAGGATGGAATAGAAGGAATATTTCATACACTGGTAGGCTCACTTTGGTGAAATCAGTGCTCAGTACTATTCATACTTATTGGGCACAAATTTTCATTCTTCCTATGGGTGTTCTTGACAAGCTTAAGGCAATGTGTAGGAATTTTCTATGGGAAGGGGAGGAGGCATACTCTAAGGCTCCTCTTGTATCCTGGAATATTTTGTGCCAAAGGAAGGAGAATGGGGGTCTGGGTTTATTTGATAGTAGAATGTGGAATGTAGCTGCTGTAGGCAAGCTTGCCTAGTGGGTTCTGATTAAGAAGGACCTGCTTTGGATTAAATGGGTTGATGCAATTTACTTGAAAGGAAGGGCATGGCTCACTTATTATCCTAGTAGCTCAAGCTCTTGGGCATGGAGGAAGGTATGTGCAGTCAAAGACACTAATAAGGAGGGTTTTCTAGCTGGCAACTGGCAGGAAGGGGGAGATAGATATACAATTCTCAAGGGCTATAACTGGCTGGCTGGTGCTAATATACCTAGAGACTTGTATAGCTGCACTGTATGGAATAGGATGAATACTCCAAAACATTGCTTCATCTTTTGGTTGGCAGTCAAGGACAGATTACTCACCCTGGACAGAATAGGGAGAATGGGTTTCACAGGAAGGGTATGCTGTTTTTTGTGTGAGAATCACATTGAAAGTCACAAACATCTCTTCCAGGATTGTTGCTATGCACGTAAATGTTTTGATTGCCTCACAGATTGGACTCAGATTCAACCTAGGGGAGGACATTCTCCTGCTGAACTGGTCAGAATGCGCAAGCCTGCAGGCTTTATCAGGAAAATTTATTGGTCTTTGGTAGTAGCTGTTTACTATGGCATATGGATGAGTAGGAATAAGTGTAGGTTGGAAGGCTATGTCCTTAGGCCAGATAACTTAATTCAGGGGATCAAAGTTCAGGCTAGGACGAGATTAATGCAACTAGATCTTAGGAAAATGAAACAACATGAATATGTATGGTGTAGAGACAAGGAATTATTATGAGTTTATAGGCTAGTAGGAAGGATGATGGTATGAAGGTTGATTGTGTGTAATAGGTCTTATTGTAGTGATGTAATGTTTGGATTTGAGATTTGATATTAATATATGCTTACATTTGCACCAAAAAAAATAACGAAAACTTTTATCTGAATAATCCACGACATTAACGCAATAAGCAACAGTCTAAACTTGAATCAGAGAGTACGTTCTCAAATAAAGAAATTGATGTAAATAAAAGGGATTAATTCACATACCTAGAATTAAGACGGATTATCAATTAACTCCGAAAGTACGAAGTCTCTAGTGTACCCACACCGGGTACGATCTACACTCTCAACTTTTGAGATGACTTGGAGATATGAGAGCCCTTGAGAAAACCTTTTTTTCTCTCTCTATCTTTTGGGTGGAAAACTAACTGATGAATTGTGTTGTTTTCCAAACACCAACTCCAAATATTTATAGGAAATAATAAAATAACCTCTTTATTTTATTTTCTTATTTTAATACTACGGAATACTCTCTCCTTTTATTAAACGTATCTTCTGTGTTAGCAGTTAATACAATAATATGTCATTTAGATACTTTAATTATTATCATATAATAATATAAAGATATCTTAAGTGTAAATGTTAACCCGTAAGTGTGTCACCATCTAGGTTCAACATTAAGCCAGTAGTAATTAACGATATCGATCTGATTGGGTCTAGGGCATAATTCCAACAGTCAACTTGTTTAATACTCCATGGAACACAAATTCTGATGAGTAATAGTCAAAAGTGTCCAAGATCACTTGGAAAAGATTTTGACGACGACATAAATAAATTTCATTACATCAGAAGATGTGTTTTGCTTCCGCATTTGTAATTTGAGTTTTTATTAGTTGGATTTTTACCGTTGTGATACGTTTTTAATCAAATAGTGTGCTTGTTTTGAGATGATATCGCATTTTACTTGTAGACTAATATTTAACGTGGTCAAATTTATGATCTATATATGGTAAGTAGATTTCATGCCCGTGCGATGCACGGGTCTACGTTAATGTCATTTTCATAATTTTTCTATAACAATTAACTTGTAAAAATAAACTTTTGAAATTTTAAGACTATAATAAAATATACTCTATAATGTTTAAGAAAATAATATTAATATATTGATTTAACTTCTATTTTAAACATATTTTACCAACCTTGGCAGGAATCAAGTTATATTTGATATATATGACTCGAAAAATGATCCAAGGTACCTAAGAATTAAGTTCTCTAAGACAATTCTTAAGAGATCCAAAAGATTTTGGGTTGATCACCCTACCTTATGATAATTGTCCGATATGGGCAATTCTACTATTTATAGGTATTAGTATCCTCACCACACTTACATTATTTTTCAAGGTGGGATATATAACATACTAAGAATTACACTAAGTATATATGTACAAATAATATGAGATTTTATACTATAATGATAACATTTTTTTTACTACGAATCTTATAATTAGATTATTTTCATAATTAATACAAAATTTTAAGAGTTCTCGAAAATAATATTTGAGAGACTTAAACGATTTTGGATTGATATCTAATTCCAAGGACGACTCTTATGTATAATCGCATGATCACTCCAGCTTATGATATTTCTCCGATGGGAGAATTCCTCTATTTATACATAGTATATTCACCACACTTACATTATTTTTCAATGTGGGACAAATAACATATTTAGTTGTACACCATTAAAATTATTATTTATGATATTTTCTAAAATTTTATTTATGATATTTTCCTTAATTAATTTTGATGATGTAAATCTCATTAAGGCGGGGATAATAATACAAACTTTTAAGAGTTCTATAAGATAATACTTAAGAGATTCAAAAGATTTTGGGTGAATATCTAACTTTGAAAGATGACTCATTTTCACAATATTTTTGTTGTGAAATAAAATGTAAAAGGTTTTATATAAAAATTATAAGCATCACTTGAATATAATATAGAAATGTATATTGAGATAAATAAAAGATTTTTCACTTTATTTTTTTATGATACCTTCCTTAATTCATTTTTGATAATGTAGGTTTCACTAATGTGGATACAAACTTTTAAGAGCTCTATAAGACAATATCTAAGAGACTCAAAAGATTTGGGTTCTAATGATGACTTCTATTTATAATTATATGATCACCCCCCACCTTAGGATAATTTTACGATGTGAGACAGTTATACTATTAATACGTAGCATATTTACCATACTTGTATTATATTTCAATGTGGGACAAATAACTTATTAAGTAGTACACCATCAAAATTATTACTTATATAATACTTTCCTAAATTTCCTAAATTAAGTTTGATGGTTTAAATTTCATTATTGTGAAGATAAAATACAAACTTTTAAGAGTTCATTAAGACAATACTTAAGAGACTAAAATGACTCCAATTTATAATCATATTTTTTATCACTCCACCTCATGATATTTTCCGACATAGGATAATTTTACAATTTACACTTAGAATATATATTTATCACAAATACATTATTTTTCAATGTGAGACTAATAACACATTAAGTAGTTTATCATCAAAATTATTATTTATGATACTTTTATAAAAAATTTAATAATGTAAATTTCACTATTGTGACGATTATAATACAAATTTTTAGAACTCTTCAACACAATACTTAAGATCAGACTTAAAAAATTATGGGTTTATACTTAAGTTCAAGGATGACTACTATATATAATCATAGAATCACCATATGTTATAATAATTTTTTGATGTGGGACAATTTACTATTTATATGTAATATATTCACCATACATACATAATTATTCAATGTGTGACTAATAAAAAACTAAATAGTACACCATCTTTTTCTATATTAGAATAATAAAAGAATATTTTAAAGGTCACTTATTATAATTTAAAAGTCTTTTATTAACAATATAAAAAAGATGATCATATTTATGATCACTCCACCTTATGATAATTTTTCAATGTGGGACAATTTTACTATTTATACATAGTATATATTCACCAGTCACCATAGCTACATTGTTTTTCAAATAACACATTAAATAATTTATCATCAAAATAATTATTTATGATAATTTTCTAAATTAATTTTTAATGATGTAAATTTAACTATAATTTAGATTATAATACAAACTTTTAAGAGCTCTTTAAGACAATATGTAAGAGGCTCAAAAGATTTTGGGTTGAACCTTTATTTCCAAATATAATTCCTATTTGTAATTATAAGATCACCCACCTTATGATAATTTTCTGATGTGGGATAATTCTACTATTTATAAGTAATATATTCACTATACCTACATTATTTTTCAATGTGGGACAAATACCATACTAAAAATTACACCAAGTATGTGCAAATAATTAGTATGAGTTTCTATACTTTCGAGGTTTTTTTTACCACGAATGTAACTATATTATCTTCATAATTTTTGTAATGATACTTAAATTTTTTTAATAATACTTTTCTAAATTAATTTTTGATGATGTAAATTTAACAATTGTGGAGATAATAATAATACACAAACTTTTAAGAGATTTCTAAGACAATACTTCGGAGACTTGAAAGATTTCACTTTGATATATAAGGTTAAAGGATGATTCCTATATATAATTATAGGAGATTTTACTTTGATATATAAGGTCAAAGGATGATTCCTATATATAATTATAGGATCACCTACCTTATGTTAATTTTGCGATGTGAGATAATTTTACTATTTATACATAGTATATTCATTACATTTACAAACTTTTAAGAAATCTCTAAGACAATTTTTAAGAGATTCGAAAAAATTTGGGTTAATAGCTAAAATTTAAGGACGACACCTATTGATAATCATAGGATTAGCCAGTTTATGTTATTTTTTCGATGTGGGATAATTCTACAATTTATACGTAATATGTTTACCACATCTACATTATTTTTCAATGTGAGAAAAATAATATATTAAGTAGTACACCATCTATTTCTTTAAAATATATATTTCTATTATTTTTATTTTATATAATAATTAAAAAATTAGATTATCCACTTAATTTTTTATATCCAAAGTATTATTTATGAAACTTTCCTAAATTAAATTTTTATGATGTAAATTTCACTATTGTAAAGATAATAATACAAACTTGTAAGAGATCTCTAAGACAATACTTAAAGAGACTCAAAAGATTTTGGGTGGATACATAAGTTCCAATTATGACTCCTATTTATAATCATAGGATCACCATATCTTAAGGTAAAGTTTCGATGTGGGACAGTTCTACTTTTTATATGTAGTATATTCACCATACCTACGTTATTTTTCAATGTGGGACAAACAACATACTAAGTACTACATCATATTTTTCTATAAATTAATTATTTCTTGAATGCTACTAAACCATTATACTAATATTAGAATAATAAAAAATATTTTAAAAGTCATTTATTTAATTTTCATATACTTAGGTTATAGTTATATGATCTTATAAATGATATGGTAGTAAAATACAAAATTTATACTCTAATGAAATCATTTTTCGTTAAGAATCCAAATATAAAAGTTTCGAAATGTTTTGCATTATAACTTTTTTTGTGAGATTGATAATTAATTTTTTCTTACGTAAATAATAGTTGTGATATTAAAAATATTACATAGTATCTTTTTCGTAATCTTGGAAGATCTTAAAATATACTTTCCAAAAATTGAAAAAAATGATGCTGACCAATAGAATTGCTTGAAAAAAGCTTCTTTTATATATATACTAGATTTCATGCCCGTGCGATGCACGGGTTTACGTTAATATCATTTTCGTAATTTTCCTATAACAGTTAACTTATAAAAATAAACTTTTGAAGTTTTAAGACTATAATATAATATACTCTGTAATTTTTTAAAAAATAATATTGATATATTGATTCAACTTATTGTATTTTTATGCCCGTGCGATGCACGGGTACTAAGGTTGTTTAATTATTAATTAGATATTTTCTTTTTCTCCCAATATTATCAGCCGAATGCAATTGATATATGATGAGACGAGGCCTTATTCTATTTTTTTTTATCTTAATAAGTATATTCGTTTTTGAAAACGCTTGAAAATTAAAGTTATTAATAATAACCGCTGCACCCGTAACCTAAAATGCATAAATTATTGGAAATCCTTCATGTACCTTTTTGACTAACTCTAAAAGAGATAGTAAATTCGTTACCTACTTAACTGAAATTCCTCACCCCCTTTATTTAAAGTTCATAATATTTACACTTGAGTCTGCCACTTATGTTAAAACGGCCCAAGTTTAACCTCTGCGCTAAGACCGAAACTCTAATGTCGTCGTGGTTTTATTATCAAATCTAATCCTTTTAGGAGCCCCAATATTAACCCACCCAATTATTTTGATAACCCGTATATATCTTAATCCCGATCCAAAGTCGTCCCAAATATGCCCCATTTTTAAGTAACGTGTCTCATTAGCCCAAGTAGCCCCACATTATCACCAATATCCCAAAGCAAAGACCAAATTAGATACCCCCCGACCCCCCCAATTCCCAAAAATTGGTCAAAACCTAAACCCCCAATTCTGTTCGCGAACACTAATCTTCACCGCACTCTACCGATTTCGTCGCCGGTATTCGTTCGCCACCATGCATGTCGTCCATTTTCCATTACCGCCCTATAATCATGGTGAATATCCTGATCATAAACCTTTACAATGTAAGTTCTGGCCTCTATATTATTTTTTGCGATCATTCACATTTGATCCATGCCTTAGTTGTAGCTCAATTTATTCTTATTGTACTCTATATTTAACATCTTACCAGCGCGAATTATATGAATATATAATCTGAACTCTGTTCTTATTAATTGTTATAATCTGACATTTCTGTTCATGGGGGGTTAGATAAACCACATTCATGAACTCCATAATGCATGCATGGCCTTACTAAGTTCCAAATTGATGGTTTGATGTATTGGAACATATCAGAATAATTAGAAGCTGTTTTTCTTAAGTACTCCTAAGTAACAATTTTTTTTTTTTGTGTTTTACCTAATTACATATCTAGATTAATCCAAGGCACCTTTCGCTTATGTTGTCACGGTATTATTTAAGGACTTTGAAACATCGATTCTTTACAAATAACAATGTCATGTTCGCTGCAGGTGTCATACTATCGAATTAGTATTTAGTTTTGCCGATTGAGTATGAATTAGACTTATCACTGATATGCGTCAAACTCAACTTCAGGACCCGTTTAACGGGTCTTAATTCTATTGAGTTTAGTCGTTTTATGACTTTCATATGACATGCATGTACAAAATCAGAGCGTTATTATGGGTTTCATCTTTTGCAGAACTCAACCGTCATTTTTTTCTATTTCATTATAGTACTTATTTAGTTTTGTAGGTGTCTTTTGACTTTTCAGGACTGTTCTCGTGCGTCTGTTGTTGTTGTTTCCTTTGATTCACATGTAAGAGTCTTAAAGATTTGTAATTTTTCAAACCTAAACAATATATGGACACTTCCATTTTTTTTCTCTGCAGCTTTGGGGACGTGAGCTGATTGGTTCTCTTTATTGTCTCATGTACCCTGTTTGTTTTTGTGTATTGTAGGTACTATTCAAGGCGTGACAGACCCAAAAGTAAGAGTCTTCTAAAGAGAGTCATATGGCGCTCCTACCACTTCCAACCGAACAACTGGTATGACACTACATCTCACCCTAGTGGATCTCACTTTTCTTTCTCGTATTAAGTCGTTTCACAGTCATTTCTTCCTGATTAAAATTGGCCTAAACAACCATGTTACCATTAAATCGTCAAATTGTTTTTGTTTTTTGCTTGGGGCCAAAATCGTCTTGACACGATCCGAACCGCAAGGAACATGTCTTATTATCTGATGAGAATGACTTACTCAGTGGGTAATTTTGAATGCACTAACCAAAATACCTATTCTTATTTCTTCCTCTCAAGTCTCAACTCTACTCAAATGTTGTACGCCTCTTTCCCTTAATGTATTACAATCATCAATCATCATTCCTTAATTTTATCTACCTGCTAAGCAGTATAATCTAACACTTTACATGTCTTGAAAACGGTGGGAAGGCTGATTGCGAGTTTGTAACGTCATTATCATCCCTTTTGTTCTATAGATTTTAGGGATGTAAATATTTTTGGTTAACTTAATAAATCTGACATGCTCCCTGACATTTACAATGGTATATTCAATTTCGTGTGTATAAAATGGATTCCGTTAATTGGTTTTTTTTTTATTCCTTTATGATGCAACCCAGTATCTTTATCTAGATTTACATATGCCGACAGTGAAAGGAACTCAAGTCAGCTATCTTTATAGAATATAACAGTTAATATCGCAGGCACTCCATAAATAGTGAGGACGTATATAGTATACGTCTTCTATTTTTATAATTACTAAATTTGATGGTATAATTAATAAATTGATGTTCAGAATCCTACATGACCAACCAATTAAGAAACCTTTGTAGCTCGGACCTGCTACTACAGAGAATTTAGATTTGAATAATAAACCTCTCTATAGACGACATTTCTCGTGTGACCTTTGAACTCTTGCGTGGAATCGTCGATGAAGAATTTTAGTCCCTCTGGTGATGTAGTTCTTGAGGCTGCTACATACAATTGGCCATGACTAAACACGGGTTTGGGCAAATAAATCCCTACATGTGTAAGAGTTTGGCCCTGACTCTTGTTTATTGTCATCGCATAACATGGCTTTAGGGGATATTGCCTTCTTTTAAGTACAAAAGGGATTTTTATATCCGCCGTAGTCATTATTATCCTCGGTATAAGAACCTTCATTCTGTCCCATCTTTGAACCTGTTATTATTTTACCTTCTACTATAAACTTCCCAAGGTAGGTCAGAATCAGACGTGTACCATTACATAACCCTTGCGACGGGTTTATGTTTCTCAAGAGCATTACTGGCATACCTACCTTAAGCCTTAACTCATGATGTGGTAACCCCTGCAAGTTGAGGCTGTTTAAATACTCTGTTGGATAAGAGTCGAACTGATCTTCACTCTCAGTCGAGGCCGTGCAGACCTCATCACAACTCCTGTATAGGACCTCACCACCTGGGACTTTTTTTGCCATGTGATTGTTAAGTAGGTCAGCGGTTTCATTTAAAGGCAGGCGTGAGTATTGCTCTTTCCCTTAGATAGTCCTCGCTCTTATGGTTCCTTTCAAAATCTGGGTACATCTGTCTGACTACTTTCTCTATGTCTAATGTACCTTTACTACCAATGTATTGTTCTGGTAACTCTATCCATGTCTCTTCAGTGTCATTCTGATCCGCCTTGGCTTTTAATGTCCCGTCTCCCATAGATAACAACCAATCATTAAATGCTCGATTTCTTTCTCTCTTTTCAGGGTCGTCGCTGCTTTCTGAAACTCTCATGCTTTCTTTAAGAGTGTACACCGTGCATTCCCTCCATATGTACGATCTACTAAGTGATGCTTGTACAACATCTTGCCTTGTTCCTTTAGTAATTATAGGCAATACTTGCCTGAAATCTCCGCCGAGTAAAACCGTTTTCCCCCCAAAGAGCTTTGATCGTGCTTCTGCATCTTTCTCCAAAGATTCGTTCACTAAGACTCCGTATACATCTTTTAAAAACAGAACATTTTACATTAATAAAAAGTAGCCACATGAAAGTGAAATTAGTAGTTCAGGGTATGCTAAGAGGCACCTGTAAGAACTTCCGGTTTGAGTCGGCGCTGGTGTAATGTGTTGTATAATACGAAGTCAAACCTGTGTCTTGGAATTATGGAGCCTTCTGATGTAATATTTCTAATAGTAGTGTTAAACTGAAACTTTAGCATAATCTTGCTATCACTAACAACCCGATATGGGGATTTGTTCGGTCCTATAGCAAAGTTTTTTATTACATAAACATCTCCCTCACTGAGCTTTGATCGAAATTTTCCAATGTTAGAGTCACCATATATTGTGGCATGAACGTAATCTCCCTGGTAACGTATATAATTATGGGTAATTAGTAAATACTGACGCTACGGTAGATAGAAATATGTAATATATTAAAAACAGTAGAAAGATTCTTCTAACATACCTCTTCGTCGATAAGGACCATATCTATGCAGATTGTTTGACGGTTTTTTTCCAGAGGATTTATTACTTCCCATAGTCGAGAAACACGAACCTTGATTTGTCCAGTTGTCTTGCTTTCGTTTAGCTCGCTGATGGTTACATAAGAACTGAAAAAGATAATACAGAGCAGTTTGATTAAAATGCTGTTAAAGAATAAATAATAATTTGAAAGGAGATATTTGAACAAAGTATACCTGGATTTGGATGATGCCATTATTGCAACTAATTATGAAGAAGGTTTATGTAATATGGAATGGATAGATTGTGTGAAGATTCTGAAATACAAAGGCGCATGTATTTATAGCATATGTAGTCCTAATATCAATCATATTCTATATTCTACAGAATATTGGAACCTGAAGACTTCATATGGTAATTGCATATGGTACAGGATGGAGTTTGAATGGGATTCTATGTAGTGCTATATTGCTTATTTTATTAGAGGGGTGATATTTATTTTATTATATTATTATTTGGCTGATTAGGTTTTTGTACAGGTTTTTTGGTTTACGTTTTAAGATAGAATTTTTTTAGGATGGAGTTTGAATGGGATTCTATGTTGTGCTATATTGCTTATTGTATTAGAGGGATGATATCTTTTTTTATTATATTATTATTTGGCTGATTAGGTATTTGTACAGGTTTTTTTGGTTTTCGGTTTAAGATAGAATTGTTTTTATATAGCATTATTTATTAAGCTTAAGTGTTTTGCTAATGTTGGAGACTCTGTAATCGCTCGAAAAAAGCTTCCTTTAATAATATAGATAGATATTGATTTTAATAACTTGGAAATTTTACTGTCTTACAACCATACTAACATATGGTGGCTATGGCGGCCGTCACAGTCCCAACAATACTAACAATTGGTGTTATGGTGATGGTCTCTTCTGTTTTATTCACGCCTCGTCGACTTATATAAGAATAACAACTATACTTCCCCTACCAAGTCATTCTTTACTCACATCATTTTACACAAAGACCTTTTTTTTCTATATACAACTATACATGTATTATATTTCTCATATTTACTCGAATCTTTTGACAAAACCCAATTCCTGCCCAAAAACAAGGTTAGTGGAAGTAATACATAGTCCTGGTTTGAATAAAAAGGAACCCAAAGGAAAGGGAGGGGAGGGATTTGGACTCCGTCGGACGCAAGAATTTTGTCTAAGGGAAACACCGAGACACTATTGATCTTTGCATTCCGTGCTTAAAAATTGAAACTATATATGAAGTAACTAAATACAAGGGTATACTTCCTTCATGAGTTCATTCCATTCGGATGTGCACATTTTTATTCATTTGTCAGAAGTATCCTTCTTTATTAAAACAACAACCTCTGATCCTATGTGGCAAACATAGCTTAAATATAGGAGTGTTGAAAAGTCAGATTTTTTCTTTTGCATATAGGTAATCCACGTTCATTTATCATATTTATATAAAATAATCAATCAAATTACTCTATACAAGATGATTTGATTTGGTCATTTATTAATCTGAGTAATAACATAATAATAATAATCTTTATTCTTAAAATATATTGACATAAAAATATAAGTTAGAAAAATTCACAAATGAAAAATCCAGAATTACATTTATATATTTTTAAATTGAAATAAGTTTGAAATGTTTGATTGATAAAGATCTAAAACAAAAGGGAAAAAAATCCAAAGTATTTGTTAAAAAAAAGTTATTTGACTAAGAAATCTGAACCATTAATCAATTTTTTGTTTTTTTAATACCGAGTAATAGACTAATAGTTTGTAAATATTTAAAACTCATGTTATTATAAGAAAAAAACACAACTTAATTAAATGATTAAACAAGGAAAAAAATGACTTTAGACCAAAAAAATGTGTACAATTATTTTATAACGATTATATTAATAGCAGTATATTGCTTAAATCAACTTAAATTATTTAAATCATACAAGTAACAAATGCATCATGCTTAAACCATGATAATAGAAACGCCTGGAAGAATGACGTGAAAATCTCAAAGCAGCGTTTACATACTGTAAATTATTTTCTTAAATAAGGAACAATATTATAACTTAATAATCGGTTTAGAAAAGAAACTTATATTATCTTCAACGAAAATTAAATTCCACCGTCGACAATTGTTGTACTCTGTCGTCTACCGGTCTAGGATGGATGACTTATTACTTCAGCCAAATGTGTAGTGAGTTATGACAATGGAGGAATGATGGATGAGGATGATGAAGGATTGATAAAGGAGAGGTTAAATGAGAGATTTAAAAAAAAAAAAAAAAAAAAAGATTCCATTTTCCATCAACTAAACAAATAAACATAAGTAAATGATTGATAAAGTAAAGTTC
The DNA here is from genome assembly GCA_022085475.1 of Heliosperma pusillum. Classification (NCBI taxonomy): domain Eukaryota; kingdom Viridiplantae; phylum Streptophyta; class Magnoliopsida; order Caryophyllales; family Caryophyllaceae; genus Heliosperma; species Heliosperma pusillum. Next base: position 15,523 of record JAIUZE010007996.1, on the reverse strand, counting down.
GTATGTGAAAAAAGTAATTTCGTTAATTTTAGGTTTTCAGTGAAAGTAGTGGCTATTGAGTATGGGTTGGGCTTATACAAATTGATCGATGGATAATGGTTTTTTTGTTGCAAGAAAGTTATACTCATATGTATTCATCCATATAGGGAAAAAACAATGAGAAAATTCTTACAAAAGCAGCAACCCACAATGTCCAAACAAAATTACAAGGCTTTCAGCCTAAGGATTACTAACTAGCCAAGCATTTAAAGGTGGGAGATTACTATCCAAAAGACGCATTTTAACAACCCATTTGATCTGTTTAACAACTAGGACATGAGAACAACTAGCACCTCTGAATATGCGATTATTCCTCTCTTCCCAAATGCAATAGACCATACTTGCAACACAACAACAAGTCAAGGTACGCTTCCAATGATGTCTTCCTTCCTGTGTAGAGACTTTATAGAGCAAGTTCTTTAGGTCCATATTGAACCAATAATCATTAGAACCCAGCCAGCTAAACAGAGAGCTAAGCATTAGTCTGGAGAAGGGACAACGAAAGAAAAGATGCCTATGGGTCTCTGAAGCAGCCTTACAAAGACAACACCTATTAACAAGTAAATACCCTCGAGTACATATCTTATCAATAGTAAGTAAGAGCTTCTGGGCAGCCTGAATAGTACGAATCTTATGCTTAGGCAGAAGGTAAGAGCATTGCAAAGATTTAGTCCAACCAAGACGACTCCTTCTTTGCCTAAAAATTTCATAAGCATGTTTAACCTGAAACTTACCTTTCCTTACACAAGAAGCCAGCATACTTTCAGCCATGGTAGGTGAACCTGCTATGAGAAGCAAGCTATCCCTGACCTTAAGAATATCCCTCCAACTCTCAGCATGATGAGGCTTGCACTCGGTAGACCAAATAGAAGATCCTGTTATATTGTATTTCAAAGTCCATGCATCCCAAATGCCCACTCTTTCCTGGAGAAGAAACCAGATCCATTTACTCAGCAAAGCTTTGTTCCAACTAAGCAATTCCTTGATATTAAACCCTCCTTCAGCCCAAGGAGAACAAATGGTCCATGGATAATGGTTAATATGTCTACAACTCTACATATTTTCTTCACGAATATCTATCATTCGAGTTATGTTATTGACCTAAATTATATCATGTTAGGGTTCAGATTAGTGTAGTCTATACCAGTCTAAAATAGTTAAATTTGTATTGGTTTAAAATTACCCCATTTTTTGGATTTTTATATAAAAAATAATAATAAATTATGTCCATGATTATAGGTCATCCTTAATATTGAATATGCACCAATTCTCATTGAAGACATGCACTTTCCGTCACAAACTGAAAACGGGCCAAATGTCGTCATTTTTACGAAAAAATATGACCACTTGTACTGACAAACTGTTATAGCTTAGAAAATGCTTATTGTTAAATTTCGTCTCAAATGGGTTACATTTATCCCATATTTATCTTATTACGAAATGTGATATGTCTTCAACAAGACTTATTGTTGAATATGATGTTACTTCCTCCATTTCATAGTTTTCTTCCTATCTAATTTTTCACGGTCTATAATGCGCCACTTTAACCATATATATTTGTATTTATATATTACTATTTTTGATTAAAATGTTATTTTGTGAAAGTCTTTTCAATATGAATCTAAATATCTTAGAATCAGATCATATTTATTATATTATATCGATGAATAAAACCATGAAATGGAGGGAGCATAATTTAATAGCTGATATAAAATTGACCTGGAATATTTGCATCGACTCAACGGTAACAATCATATGCCTATGCAAAAGAAATAAAGTTATAAACTCCAAAATTAAGCGTGTACACCTAATTTTAATATACGAGCTAGGCATGTCAGGTCCCGATTCAAACATCTCATACAATAATAAAAGTCAATTTGGAGCGGGATAGACGGGATACTAATCGGGTTGGGATAAAAATACAACTCAAATAAAACTTTGTAACGCTTATTTATTTCATTTTTAAATAAACAAATAATTAAGGTAAGATATTGCATTACATACCTATTTAAAATTTTCAAGTCAAATTTATGTCTTATCAAAAAATAATATAATAACTAAAATATTTATTTTTTAATTATAATATATTAATATAATAATATCACAAGTTTGAGTATTTAACCAATTGACTAAATCTTTCTAAACTTACACGGGTCACAATTTTCATTTCGTCCTGTTTTAAAATGGTTTAATTGAGAGTGATTTAAGTAACGGAAAAAGAGGCGTTTAAGATTTGTATATATTTATTTTTGATTGAGTAGAAGAGAGGCGACAAAGGGAGAATAAGAGGGAGTGGAAATTATTGTAACAATATTAGGGTAACTAGAATTACAGCAAGTCTCACGTGCGACGGGGAGATACGTCGCAAGTTTAAGACGGGTCAAGCCCCTCACAAAGCATGGTTTTCAAGATCAATCATTAGGATAATGGAAACCAAATGACTATTTTATCGATAAGAGTCATTATAAATAAATATTAACAATTTTTTTTATAAAAAACAACTGTATAATTATTTAATACATTTGACTTAGTGGAATTTAATTATAATTATTAAATACGAAATAGTGTAAAAAAAAGTTTTTAGGTCCATTTTGGTCTAAGATTTGACTAGACTAAATATTTCGGGTTCGGTTAGGTCTAATACCGAAGTGTTTGGTAAATGACATACCGAAGTGTTTTATAAAGCAAATCCGTGCAATATTTGCACGGGTTTAAAACTAGTATTTATATATAACATAAATTGTACTTTAAAAAAATTAGTTGGATTTGAACATATTCGTAGCTATATGATAGAAATATTGGGACGTTCATAGATGTTTTGGAGCATACGGTTTAAGATAATATTTACCCAAAATTTAATTTAGTAATTATAAGCATATTTAATTACTAAAGTAAATAATAGGTATGATATTTATGACCTTTGTGAAGATGAATTTTTTTTTATTATTTATTTTTGTAATCTTGATAATGAAACCAACTTAAATAAAATATTTTACAATATTATTTGATAAATTTAAAGACTAAAAAATCATTAATGACTAATTTAAATGGTCAAAATCATATGGAGTGTGATAATAACCACCTCCAAGTTAATCCGTATGTTTTGCAAAGTTGGATAACCAACCCCAGCAAAGAAGAATGTTAAAAACGAAATTTATTTAGTGGTGATGTGGCTTAATGAGAATGCAATAAATGTTCCTGTTTTAATAGAAGTAAGATTTTGGGGATTAGTTGGATTTGAACCCCAACCATCTATATGAAAAATCAACAAGAGCACTTTTATGAAAGAAATACTGGAAATCAAATGTTAATTCGTTAATTAAAATACTGGAAATCAAATAATTTGTTAATTATTGAAGTAAAAAAAAATTCAAAACTTGTTCAATAATTTTTTTTCTATATATGTTATTAATTTTCAAATTTCTACTATAGTAAAAATATAATAGTTCTGGTTCAATCACGTTAGTTATGCATTTTTACATTATATCTTCTTTATTCCACTAAGATGTATACATTTTCATTAAAACTAGTTTTATACCCGTGCAAATTGCACAAGTATGTCGTTTTAAATGTTGTTAATATAAAAAAAAAATTAAAATATTTAAGATAAATTTGTATAATTATTATTATCACCAAAAACAAAGTTATGGATGTATATTTTTGTAAACGATTTATGGCTATTGCATACCATACCCGCATTTTCAATTGAAAGTTTTGCATTTGCATATTAGTTCATAACCTTTAACATGTTTTTTGATCAATTTTTTCGAGGAAGTTATTTTATTTTTTTAATTCTAATAATATCTTCAATCTTTAATATTTAATAGCAAGTAATTTTCTGGTATTTTTTCATTTCATGCAAATTTAATATATTTAATTATTTGAAACCTTATTTAAAAAAATATTTATCTGAATGTTTACTCCTAAGCATCTAATCACAGAATTGTTGTCCATGAATTTTTTTTTTTTAAGAAAGTACTTCATAATTTTTTTTTGTTTTAATGTCATTTTTTATTTATCTTCTTTTCATTGTTTTAAGTCTATTTTTTAATTATTAAAAGATACTATTCGAATTTATTGTGTTTTATTTTTTCAAATTCATGATATTTTCAGTGGTTTCCTATTTGTATAGGAATATTATTTTAATTACATTTTTTATAAGTTGGAATCAATAATTACCCATTAACATTTGTGCTATTCTTTTTTATATCAATGTAAACTTAACCATCATTATGTGCATTGGACAGCAAAGAAATGAAGGAGCAAATGAGATTCCATAAAAAAAAATTGCTTTTTAAAATGTGAGCCCATATAATAAGTCTTTTTCACTGAATTCAAGGAGCCAATAGGGAGTCTATATAGAGAGAAAGGATCATGTAAGTCCTCTTAGGAAAGGTGAGTCCATATATATATATATATATATAGAGAGAAAGGATCATGTAAGTCCTCTTAGGAAAGGTGAGTCCATAAGTCCTCTTATAGGCCCTTGGATCTTGGAGATGGATGGCTGAGATTGAAGCTCTCAAAAATGGGTTAATGGGCTAATTTTCCACTCTCTCTCATCTTTACTAATTAACCACTAATCCCATCTTAATTCAATATATAAGACTTTCCACTCATCCACTTCTCTCTCATCTCACATAATTTCATTCCTCCATCTCTCTCTAAAACACAAAAAAATCAAAACCCACAAAAATCAAAAACCCAAAAAATTCAACACCCAAAAAATTCAAAAACCCAAAAAATTCATAAACATTCCTCACCTTCTTTCATCTCCCACCTCCGGCAACCATCGCCGGCCACCACCGACCGCCGGCCACCGGCACCGGCCACCACCGGCCGCCGACCAAATTTTAAAAAAAAAAAAAAATTTTTTTTTTTCGGCTTGCCCTTCCTCGGCCTCCCTTGCCGCCACCCCCACCTTCCTCATACTCCTTCCTCCCACATCAAACCACCACTAAAAAGTAGATCTAAAAGAAAAACCCCATAAAAACTATCACAAAAAACTAGATCTAAAAAAAATCAACCTCCTCCCATACTCCTTTCTCCTCCTCATACTCGTTCCTCCTCCCGTCGCCGTCTTCCCCTGTTATGGGGAGTCTTGGGTGGTGGTTGGGCCGTGGTTGGTAATGGACTCACGGTGGGTGTCGGGGTGGGGCTGTTTTTGGGTGTCTTTCTCTCTCTTTTTTTTTTTTTTTTTTATTTTATTTTAGATTTTCAGTAATTCTTTCTATATATATTTTTTTTGTTTTTTAATTTTGTTATTTCTTATAGTTTTTTATGTTTAGATCTGATTCTTTTGAGTTACACAAAAAAAGACTGAAGTTACACTTTTAAGCCTTGAAGTTACATTTTTAAGCCTTGAAGTTTCAGTTTTAAGGCTTGAAGTTACACTTTTAAGACTTGAAGTATAAGGCTTGAAGTGACACTTATAAAGCTTGAAGTAACACTTATAAGGCTTGAAGTAACACTATTAAGGCTTAAAATTACACTTTTAAATAATAAAGTTACTTTATTAAAAACTGAAGTTTTTATGTTTTTATTTTTTAGATCTCATTATTATTTTTCAAGTTTTTTATGTTTATTTTTTTTTCAGATCTAAAAAACTTTTTTTTGGTTAGTGGTCACTGAAGTTTCACATATTGTTTATTGAAGTTTCACATATTGTTTACTGAAGTAACACATATAATTACTGAAGTTACACATATTGTTTACTGAAGTTACACATTTTGTTCACTGAAGTTACACATTTCTTTTTATGTTTTTTGTTTTTTTTTTTCAAATTTGTTATGTTTTTATTTATTTAATTTAAATCTTGTTACACTATTTTAGATTAAAGTGACACAATTAAGAGTTATATAACTGAAGTTACATGGATAAAGACTGAAGTAACATAGGTTTGGACTGAAGTTACATTGGTTTGGACTGACTTTACACTAGGAAAGGCTAAAGTATAAAGTTATACTGACTAAAGTTACACAAATAATAATTGAAGTTTCAAATTTTGGGTTAAAGTTGAACAAATAAGGGTTGAAGTTACCCTCGTAATGACTGAAGTTACCTAAATATGTCTTAAAGTTACACACATATGTCTTAAAATTAAAGTTACACAAACACGGTTTGAAGTTACACAAATAATGGTTGAAGTTACACTCAGAAAAAGGCTAAAATCACATAAACTTGTCTTAAAGTTATAAAAATTCAAATTTGTACCGTCGAAATCACATTTTAGCTTGAAGTTACACAAATAATGGTTGAAGTTACAATCAGAAAAGGCTAAAATCACATAAAATTGTCTTAAAGTTACATAAAGACAAATTCATATAGTCGAAATCACATTTTAGCTTGAAGTTACACAAATAATGGTTGAAGTTACACTCAGAAAAAGGCTAAAATTACATAAACTTGTCTTAAAGTTATAAAAAATCAAATTTATATAGTCGAAATCACATTTTAGTTTGAAGTTACACAAATAAGGGTTGAAGTTACACTCGTAATGACTGAAATTACACTCATATAAAGTCTAAAATGACATAAACTTGTCTTGAAGTTTCATAAATTCAAATTTATATAGTCGAAATCACATTTTTGTTTGAAGTTTTACAAATAAGGGTTGAAGTTACACTCGTAATGACTGAAGTTACACTAATAAAAAGTCTAAAATCACATAAACTTGTCTTGAAGTTTCATAAATTCAAATTTATATAGTCGAAATCACATTTTTGTTTGAAGTTCCACAAATAGGGGCTGAAGTTACACTCATAAATCTCAGATAATTAAAAGTGCTCAAAAGTGATTAACTAAAGGCTAGAGAGAGAAAGTTAATTAATTAGTGCATAGGTAATTGATTAGTGTTAAGTGTGCTTTTGTCTCTACAATCTCATCCATCCATCTCCCTCATCCAATGGTTAAGATGAGGATTCATGGACTCACAAAAAATGGTGGACTCATAAGAACCTATCTCTCTCTCTCTATATATATATATATATATATATATATATATATATATATATATATATATATAGAATTGGGATCCGGTGAGAACCACTAAGATAATGAGAACCGTGAGAACTCCGCCTTACAAAGTTTATTTTTTAAAACTAACGAAATATTTGGATTCGGCGTAGAATATTAAGGCTAGATAACATATTTCTTGGCCGAAAATTAATAAGCTACTGACGGAAATCGAGTCAAAATAGATTTTACTCTTTTTAATGCACCTACTAGTCAGTTTAATGTATCTAACAATTTTCATGCACCTAGTACTTATTTTCATGCATCTAGAGCTAGTTATTTTCATGCACCTAAGAATTATTTTCATGCATGTAACAATTTTCACGCACCTAGTGCTCGTTTTCATGCATTTAGAGTAGTTTTAGTTTGCCTAATTGAATTTATATACATTAATTACATATTTTTTTAATATTATCAATAAATTTTGTTTACTTACTGCAAATATTTTGATTGAATAAACTAAACTAATTGTAAATGATCGATTAAAATTTTAGAAACAAGATTTGGTGGAGATTTAGTGAGAGTTCTCATGGTTCTCATTATGTTAGTGGTTCTCACCGGATCCTAACCCTATATATATATATATATATATATATATATAGGTGGGTTCAAATGAGTCTCCCCCTTCCCTTTGAGTCCTTGAGTCCTAATCCAAGCCCTTGGATCTAAAGGATGAAGGGTTAGGATTAAAACAAAATGGATGGCCAAGATTGTGAGACACACCAAATCCAATCCTTTCAAACCCTACTACTTATACCTAACCCTCACCACTTTTTTCTCATTTTCACATTTTCCACTATCTCTCTACCTCCTTTATCTCTCTACCTCCCAAAACAAAAACCCAAAAAATACACCACCTTCTCTCCCTCGCTCACAAAACCCGACAACCACCTAGCCCACCCCTCCACCGCCGACCGCCGACCGTCGCTCCCCTGCACTGCCGCCGTTCCCCTGCCGCCCGTCGCTCCCCTGCTCTTCTCGGCTCCCTCCTCCCCGCTCCCATGCCGTCGCCCTCCACTCCTCCAACCACCACTAATTAGTGTTGGTTGGGCTATCTTTCCGTCGCCCTCCACAACTTTCAATTTTTCTCAATTTTTTTTCTCAGATCTGAAATATTTGGGCTATATTGGTGTTGGTTGTGGAGGGTAAGCACGTGGGGATGGTGGTCGGAGGGTTGGAGGCGGGTGGAGGAACTTTTCTACCACTATCATTTCAAATCTTATTTTTTATTTTTCAGATTTATTATGTTTTCTATTTTATTTTAGATCTCATTATTTTTATATATGTTTTTTTTTCTATTTTTCAGATTTATTCCCCTAGTTTTATTTTAGATCTCGTTTTTTCATTATGTATTTTTTGTTTCTAGATCTAATTTATTTATTTTCAGATTCACTTTTTTTTTTTTTCGTTTTTCATTTTTTTGAATTTCTTATGATTTTCTATTTTATTTTTATCTCGTTTTTTATTTTTTTTGTTCTCATTTTTTTTGTTGGTGGGTTATTGATTATTTTTAGATTTAAAATTACACAGTTATGAACTAAAATTACACAATTATGTGCTAAGGTTACACAATTATGGACTAAAGTTACATCATTTTAAAAAAAAAGGGTTAGAAAAACAACCATCACCATTTCAGATCTTGTTTTTTGTTTTTCATGTTTTTTGTTTTTCATGTTTTTTATTTTTATTTAAGATCTCCTTTTTTTTATATAAGTTTTTTTTTTCCATATCTCATTTTTTTATATGTTTTTTTTTCCAGATCTACCCTTTTTTTTTCGATTTACTTATTTTTATGTAAGATCTCATTTTTTTATATATATTTTTTTTCCAGATCTAATGTTACATCATTATGTACTAAAGTTGCACAATTATGTACTAAAGTTGCACAATTATGTACTAAAGTTACACAATTATGTACTAAAGTTACACAGTTATGTACTAAGGTTGCACAGTTATGTACTAAAGTTGCACAATTATGTACTAATGTTGCACAATTATGTACTAAAGTTGCACAATTATGTATTAAAGTTGCATAGTTATGGACTAAAGTTACCCTATTAAGGACTAAAGTTACGTTATTAATAACTAAAGTTACATTAGTATTGACTGAAATTACACTAGAAAAGACTAAAGTTACCTAAACATGTCTTAAAAAATTCAAATTAATATATTAAATCTCACTTTAGTATAAAGTTACACTATAATTGACTAAAGTTACACAATTAATAAATAAAGTTTCACTAAAGGTTAAAGTTACACTTATAAAAATGTTAAAATTAAATCATATTTTGACTTAAAGTTACGCAATTAAGAATTGAAGTTATACTCATAAAAAAAACTAAAATCACATAAATTTCTTTTAAAATTATATAAATTCAAATTTATAAAGTCGAAATCACATTTTAATTTAAAGTTACAAAAATAATGGTTGAAGTTACACTCAATGACTAAAGTTAGCCTAAAAAAAAGGCAAAAATCACATAAACTTATCTTAAAGTTACATAAATTCAAATTTATATACTCGAAATCACATTTTATTTTGAAGTTACACAAATAATGGTTGAAGTTACACTCTTAATGACTAAAGTTACCCTCATAAAAAGGTAAAAATCGCATAAACTTATCTTAAAGTTACATAAATTCAAATTTATATACTCGAAATCACATTTTATTTTGAAGTTACACAAATAATGGTTGAAGTTACACTCTTAATGACTAAAGTTATCCTCATAAAAAGGTAACGAACACGTAAACTTATCTCAAAGTTACATAAATTCAAATTTATATACTCGAAATCAAATTTTATTTTGAAGTTAAACAAATAATGGCTGAAGTTACACTCTTAACGTCTAAAGTTACCCTCATAAAAAGGTAAAAATCACATAAACTTGTCTTAAAGTTACATAAATTCAAATTTATATAGTCGAAATCTCATTTTAGCTTAAAGTTACAAAAATAATAGCTGAAGTTATACTCGTAATGTAGGTGAAAGTCAATAAAACCCACTCATTTGGTTCTAATCTTGTCCCTTCATTTTGTTCTAATCTTGTCCATTCATTTTTCTTTTAATCTTAACCTTTCATCTTGTTCTAATCTTGTCCACTCATGGACTCAATTTTGAAGGTGGATTTATTATAACTTGCCTCTATATATATATATATATAGAATCAGGATCCTGTGCGAACTTAATGTTCGGTGCGAACTTACGAACTAATTAACAACCCTTAGATCAATTGAAATCAAAGGCTAATAATAAACCCCTTATTATTAATATCTCTCCTCTGCCTCCTAAACTCAACCCCCCGACCATACTAACTTCACTCACCCTTATCACTACCACCACATGTCAAGTCAGGCACCGACAGTCTGACAGAGTCTCCGGTGGTCCGACAGAATCCCCGATGGTCCGACAGAGTCCCCGACGCATCATAGGAGCTCCACCATCACCGACCATATAACTCGTTTCTTTCTCTTATAACTTCGTCTCCGCCTGCTGGCCGCACCAATACCAGTATTCGATTCATTGTCTCTGTCGCCGTCGCCGTCAGAGCACTATCCATTCGACGATTCTCCGGTGACACAGCCATATTCCGGCGATTTTCTTATGTCGTTGGTGACCAACGAAGACCATTTTTTACTTCATCGGAGAGATAAGGACGACGTCCATACTCCCAGACTCCGGCGACAACGCAAAGACAATTTCTTTTGCTCTAAAATTCGTCGGAGAAATTATTTCTTTGAATTTGTACCTCATTTTCATAGATCTAGGTTTTGAATTCTGGAGTGGCTATGTTTTACGGTGGTTGATAGTGGTGTTGCTGTGGCGTTTGTTGGTGTAGTAGTCGGGGGGTCAATGTCGGTAATTATGGTGGCTTCATTTGTTTGTTGGTATGAGTAGTGGGGGTGGTGCGAGCATTGGGGGTGGTGCGAGCAGTGGCGGTGATGGTGGGTACGTGGTGGTGTTCGTGGTAAGGTTGGGCAGGAGATGTTTGTCGTGGTGTATGGTGATAACATGTGATATCACTTGTTATGTCACCGATTTTGGTTTAAGAATTCAATTCTTGGATTGTGTAGCTAATGTTGGGTAACTTGGGTTGTGCTACCATTTTTTATTATTCTTACTTTTTGCGTATTAGCTTGTAGTTCATGGAAATCTGACGAGGAAAACTTAGCCTCGGGTATTGTAAATATGTTTGTATATGTTTTTAGATACACTCGTATAAGTTTCTAGATATATATCGGTAGCTTGCTGGATAGATACACTTGTATAAGTTTCTTGATACATACTCATAGCTTGCGAAATTGATATACTCGTATAAGTTTTTAGATGCATAACGGTAGCTTGGTAGATACACTCGTATAAGTTTCTAGATACATACACATAGCTTGCTAGATAGGTACACTCATATAAGTTTCTAGATACATATCCGTAGCTTGCTAGATACACTCGTATAAGTTTCTAGATACATACACATAGCTTGCTAGATAGGTACACTCGTATAAGTTTCTAGATACATATCCGTAGCTTGCTAGATACACTCGTATAAGTTTCTAGATACATACCCATTACTTGCTAGATAGATACACTCGTATATTCATTTCATCACGTACATAATTTAAAATCTTAAAAATAATTAGATGCAATATTTTAAAGAAAGTACGGACAATGCTTGACTCATTTATTATGCAACTTGACATTTTAATCCTTAAAGCCGGAAATACAAAATGTATAAAAATCAATTACAATATTTATACCAATACAATTGTATAAAAATCAAGTGCAATAATTACCATCGATCGTTAATGATATTGAAATTAAGTACCACTAAGTACACTTATTAAAGTTGTTAGATATATACCTTAACTAGCTTCATACACTTTATACGTTTCCAGATACACACTTCTAACTTGCTATATTACTTTAAGTTGTTAGATACATACATTTAGCTTGTTAGATACATTTCTGTAAGTTACTAGATACATAACTTTAGCTTGTTAGATACATTTCTGTAAGTTACTATATACATACCTCTAACTTGCTAGATATACTTCTTTAATTTACTAGATACATACCTCTAGCTTGCCATATACACTTATTTAAGTTACTAGATACATACATTTAGCTAGCTAGATACATTGCTTTAAGTTAGTAGATACATACCTTTAGATTGTTAGATTTATTTCTGTAAGTTACTAGATACATACCTTTAGCTTGTTAGATACATTTCTGTAAGTTACTAGATACATACCTCTAACTTGCTAGATACACTTCTTCAATTTACTAGATACATACCTCTAGCTTGTCAGATACACTTATTTAAGTTACTAGATACATACGTTTAGCTTGCTAGATACACTTATTTAAGTTACTAGATACATACATTTAACTAGCTAGATACACTCCTTTAAGTTAGTAGATACATACATTTAGCTTTCTATATACACTCCTTTAAATTAATAGATACGTACCTTTAGAATTTAATCATTATCAAATTGTTGGTTAAACAAATCTAGAATAAAGTGTTGAAGAAAAACAGAATATGGTTCTTACAAATTAGTGAGGAACAAAGATTCAAATAGTGTATTGTGATTGCTACTCCTACAGTCCTATCTCAAATTCTAAATAGTACTCTAGGACCATTTCACATGGGTGTTTCATGCCTTGCTTTCCTGAAAAAAGCTTATACCACACACTTAATAGCTAAACTTATGAATGCAATTTGATGACCCATGTCAAACAAGGTTTTAAATTCAAGTATCAGATCATCGAATTCCATTCCGCCTCAATTGATCGAACCACCAACAGAAGCATCGCCTCCATCTCCGAGCTTGCACCACTGCATTCCTCTATTTGTAATCTACCCTGCAGTCCTTCGATCACCATCAAGCAGCCTAACATCAAAGGGAGTGTCTCGGACCACTGTTAGAACAGAAGAGAGTAACAATGGAAATACTTATCGAGTTATAGAACTTACAGTGCCGTGGTAAAATCCACTGACTTGAAAACTATTACGGCACGACGGAGGTGGTAATCGATTCACGCCGGTAGTTCTCCAAGGTTAACACTGCAGCACCCGTACACCACCACTAGCGTAAGAGAGCTTTGGAACTTTCAGTAACCAAACCCAGGAACAGGAGACATATTGTGTATTATAGTATATGAAATTGAGAGAAGAAGAAGGAAAAGTTTCTGATGATTTTAACAGAAAGACAGACCAGCTATTTATAATGGCACAGTTCAATAGAGGAGCCAGAAAGACGCTCCCCCATAAAGACAGAATCAATTCCGTAATTAAGGCCATAAATCAGGCACTTAATTACAGGAATCCGCAATCAAGGCTAATAATCAGGCACTTAAATGCAGAGATTCTTTGACTGTTAAAATATGTAGGTGCATTGTATTTGGACGCAAAAGATTAAACACACAGTAAAAGTAGGCTACGCCCGCACCGCAGGTGCTCTACCAAGACCCAAGACTCGAGCCTAAGCCCGGCCCGGCCCGGCGTGGCGAGGCGAGGCGCGCGTGTGTGTGTTTGGTCCAATCCACAAGCCCATATACATATACAAAACTCCTTTGTATCACAATTGAGTATACAAAGCCAAGTACCATATAAAAGCTAGAAGAGGAGGGAGTTCTCCACCTATGTGGGATTGCCAAGTAAAACAAGAGAAACTTGTTGAGCCATCAAACCCAACAATCCCCCACAGATGGCGAAAGAAGACAGAGAGGAAGTTCCTGGGTAAGGAAGGATTGGATACTTAAACGTTCAATGTCTTTCGACTTGAATTGACGCCTAAGTGAAATGGGGCAACAACTTACTATCAACAAATGAATATCTTTCGATTTGAATTCCTTGTTGGTCTTCGGATTGAGACCCCCACAACACATATCATACCTTCAAGTACTGATTGTTCCGCGATTTCATAGTGCAACGCATTACATAAAAGCGTTTCCTTGATTTTGGTGAGTATGTCAAATGAACATGACTTCTCATAGTCTTATCATATAACTATCAGACCATCATACCCACGTAGGTGACTCTCATGCTTCTCTATAGCACTTCTCATGTGAGTCATTAAGGAATCAAATCCAACCTGTATTACACATAACCCATCAAGAGCATCTCATAAGCACCACCACACCTGGTTATGGATTGTTCAACGCCATAGGAATGAGTGCCTTAGATAGTCCCTTCAAGATTCATTCATGATCTTGACACAAAGACTTAAGCCCCATTCCCCTCGACGTCTCATGAACTAATCTCCTTGTCAGTCCTTTGGTAAAAGGATCGGCAAGGTTGCTTTCAGACTTCACATAGTCCAAAGCAATCACTCCAGATTTTTGGAGTTGTTTAACTACGCCATGCCTGATTCGAATATGTCGTCTCTTACCGTTATAGACATTATTCTTAGCAACACTTATGGCCGCTTGTGAATCACAATGGAGCGAGACTGGAGCGACCTGTCTCCCCCACATAGGCACATCTGCTAGAAGATTTCTCAACCATTCTGCTTCTTGACCTGCCAACTCAAGAGCAATAAATTCAGACTCCATGGTGGAGCGTGCTATACAAGTCTGTTTTGAAGACTTCCATGATATAGCACCTCCTCCCAAAGTAAACACATAACCACTGGTTGAACATATCTCATCGTTACCTGAAACCCAGTTAGCATCACAGAAACCTTCCAAAACTGCAGGAAATTTTCTGTAATGCAAACATAAACTAATAGTACCTTTAAGATACTTAAGCAAGCGACGAAGAGCTTCCCAATGTTCGCTACTGGGGTTATGAGTATACCGACTGAGTCTACTAACTGCATATGCAATGTCAGGTCGAGTGCAATTCATGAGAAACATTACACTTCCTATGATCTTAGCATACTCCGCTTGTGACACACTTTCACCCAAATTTTTACACAGATGTATGCTAGGATCATAAGAAGTTCTAGCAGCAACAACATCAAAATAGTTAAATTTTTTCAACACCTTTTCCACATAATGAGACTGACTCAAGGAGATACCGTCAGAGTTTGTAATTACTCTAACTCCTAGGATAACATCGACTTCCCCTAAATCCTTCATCTCAAATTTTGATGACAAAAACTCCTTGGTTTTATTTATAACATCCAAATTCTTACCAAGTATTAACATATCATCAACATAAAGACAGATAATTACACAATCTGGCCCAAACATTTTAGAATACACACATGAATTAGAATTGTTAACAACATATCCATCCTTTATCAAAGTGTTGTCAAATTTCTCATACCACTGTTTAGGTGCTTGTTTTAGACCATACAAAGATTTTCTTAACTTACACACTTTACTTTCTTGACCTTTAACTACACAAACCTCAGGTTGAGACAAGTAAATTTCTTCCTCTAAATCACCATTTAGAAATGTTGTCTTTACATCCATTTGATGCACAACTAAACTATGAATAGCAGCCAAAGAAATAAGAGTCCT